>OX384549.1:6277638-6525748 GCA_947538895.1 Neoitamus cyanurus
AGCATCCTGGCCACGAAAAACAAACTTTTCTTTTTTTTATATACTCGTATATATTTACACCTAACCCTTACCACCATTTTTAATATTTTCTTAATCTCGTTTGTCGTGTCTATTTCCAGCCCACGATATTCGGAACGGTTGCATCAGACCAATGTCCCAAGGACAGCGTGAATCGAAGGGTAAGAAATCAAATTGCTTAGATCATTTTTTTTCCAACACTACGATACTTCGAAAAACAGGACAAAACAAACTCTCTTAAGTTTTATTTTAAGTGGGCAACCCGAACATGCAACCCTCGAGCTATAACGTATTCAACAAAAAAAGATTCCTTCAAATCGGTTCACAATCGGCGAAGATATCGCGTAACATACACACACAACCAAAAAAAAACAGTCGAACCGGTTAAAAAAATGTCTAGAATAACGGGAGAATTTTTCATCTTCTTGTTTCTAAAAACGCAACTCCAAGCCTAATTGGCTCGAGGATTTTGAGAAAATAGTAGATTGTGCATTGAGTGGGAGACACGCGAGATTCCCAGCGAGCATGAAAAAGGAAATCATGCGAGTTGGGAATCTCGGTCTCCCACGAAGCGCCAAAACCATCGATGCAACGATTGATGACAAACTCGGTGTGGGAATATTATTCGCCGGTTCACTTTCTCATGGAATGGGATGGGATGGTTTCGACCTCCTCGCAACAGTCCCCAAAAAGTGGTCTGCAGCCTGCGGCATTCCAATTAAATAGTATGTGCGCTTCGTGTGAGACCGCGATTCCCAACTTCATGCTCGTTGGGAGCCTCGCGTGTCTCCCACTCAATGCACAATCTACTATTAAGTTATGCGACGAAATCTACTGAGCACACTGAAACCTGCAAAGGGGGGGGGTGTGCATGAGGATTCCTACTACTACTGTTGCCTTCAGCGTCCTTCAAATTAGAAGATCCGGCAGGTCGGGCCGGTGGAAACTATATTTTGAGCGGTTTACCCGTCCTATTGGGGGTGAACGCAACTCTAAAAAGAAATTCTGGGACCCCTGAAAACGCAATGGAAGGGGGGGTTAGGGTCCATTTTCGAGGTGTTTTTTCCGACTCACAGACTCCACTACCTCTACATAGTACTTGCGCACCTACGCTATTTATTATTTAAATTTTCCCATTTAATTCTTCACCTTTATCCCGTTAGGGCCTCCCTCAGACCACAGGAAAGTGTGTGGGTGAACAGCAACATAGCACACTCTCGCCATCGCTCAGTGCCGATAGCTACAAGGAGATCCTCGACGCTGACGAAAATGCTCTAGTCTACCGTGATGGTAATTTAATTTCGGGACCCTTAGATGGCCTTATACAGCACATGGTGCCGACCAGCGACTACTACCCGGACCGATCGTATCTCTTTGCATTCCTCCTTAGTGCCAGACTATTTATACGGCCGCACGAGCTCCTAGCGAAAATATGTCAATTATGCGATGAGCAGCAGAATATATCACAGAGGTCACCGGAGGGTGGTCATTCGGCTGCAACAGGTGCACCAAGCCAAAATTCAAGCCCCGCCGAAAATTTGGATCACCACCAACATCAGGACGATGGGGTGGGTGGTGATGAAAACACCAGCAGTTGTTGTTCAGAGGGCGGCGACTGTTGCAGGAGGTTAAGGGCATTCGCCCAGCACTTTGTGCAGCTCCTTACCGAATGGATTGAGACATTCCCCTATGATTTTCGGGATGACCGGCTAATGCAGCACGTGCGTGCCATGACGAGGAAGTGCATCAACATTGACAGCAGTCTGAGAAAGGATGTGTCCGTGATGCTGCAAAACCTCATGCATAGACTGACTGTACTGGATAAGTACGAGGAATTCCTCCAGTCCCTTGCGAAGGGTACAGGGGAATGTAGGGGTGCTGATTTGGTTGGTTTAATTGGAATAACCAGCAAGGGAAGCGGTGGTGGTGGGGGTATCACTGGAACTGGACATATAAGCAGTTCGAACTCTTCAATGGATCAACCACAAAATCTTCAACACCAAAACCAACATCAACAGCCCCATCACACCAGCACACTGCACCCTGTCTTACAGACGAATTCGACTAACACCTCGTCCAGTTCGCTGACGAGTAACACCGCCCCTACCACTTCCATCGATATTAGCGAACTATGTCCGAATCCAACTCTTTTGGCACACCAGCTGACCCATATTGAGCTAGAGAGGCTCTCGCATATCGGACCCGAAGAATTTGTTCAGGCCTTCGCCAAAGAGAACCCCCACCTGGAGCAATCGTTCAGTGACATGAAGAAGACACGAAATTTGGAATCCTACGTCCAATGGTTCAATAGGCTAAGCTACTTGGTTGCAACTGAGATTGTTAAGGTACCTACAGGATTGAAAGTTGTACGCAAAATTTGCAATTTTTGTTTTTTTTTTGTTTCAGCATCCCAAGAAGAAGCAGAGGGTACGTGTGGTCGAGTACTGGATAGAGACGGCTAGAGAATGCTTCAATATTGGAAACTTTAACAGTCTAATGGCAATTATCGCCGGCCTCAATATGTCACCAATATCGCGACTGAAGAAAACGGTAAGTTTGAATTATGAGGTTGGACCCATAGGTTTTTGGACCCCTGACTTTTTTTCAAAAATTTTCTCGTATATCCAATTCTCAGCTGGGCGAATATATGTAATGCAATGGTCGCTTTTTAAATTTTACCTACAACGGTGAACAACGACAAAAAGCATCAAAGTCTTGAGGTCTCAATAAAATTTCAAAAAAAATGTTTACCCCTAAAACTTATCTTCTGCTGAAACACCAACTAGGCCAGCAGAGGGAAAGGCGACTGGATTTTTGCCATTATTTGCAAAATTTTCGCAAATGCCCTTAGGGTCTCAATAAAATAAGAAAAAAATATTGCCATGGCCGTAGGGCTATTTGATTGAATTAATCTGTTCGAAACAGCAATCATAAAATTTATGGTGACATTTGCAGAATTTTCGTATATCTCTGATGCCCTTACAATCCTTAAAAATGGGCCCGTTATTTTGTGTATGTAGATCAGTAATTCAAAAATAAAATGTTGAAAACAAATTTACAGTGGGCGAAGGTGCAATCGGCCAAATTTGCAGTTCTTGAGCATCAAATGGATCCGAGCAGTAACTTTAACAGCTATAGGTCAACGCTGAAAGCAGCTATGTGGAGATCGGCGGGTGCAACTGACGAACGCGAAAGGATTGTGATACCCTTCTTCAGTTTGCTTGTTAAGGACTTGTATTTTCTGAACGAGGGATGCTCTAACAAGTAAGTAACCCTTCCATACATCTGACACAAACGAGAGAATGAGAGAGAGAGAATACCTGGTATGGCCCATACATTTTTGACTCTGGTACAAGCGTTTGAGCCACATGTTTTTTTTTTTTTTATTGTACTTGAGAAAATTATGGACCTTGCTAGGTATGACCATGGTTTAGTAAAAAAATTAAATTTTTATTTTATTTTTCAAATTCAACAGGCTACCAAATGGCCATATAAATTTCGAAAAATTCTGGCAACTCGCCAAGCAGGTAACTGAATTTATTGCCTGGAAGCAGGTGACGTGTCCATTCGAAAAAGTACCAAAAGTCATTATGTTCCTACAAACGAATCATGTTCTTAATGAGAATACCCTTGCTATGGCATCTTTTGAATGTGAACCGCCAGAGAATCACGAGAAGGACCGTTACAAGTGCTTAAAATCTGAACAACAGATGCATCATCATCATCATCACCATCAGCAGTAGCATCACCAGTATAATCAGAAATAGAATCACAAACGGTAGGATGGGGTGGATTTTATAGCTGTGGACTCCAAACCTTACCCCCCCCACTCCATTCCACTAGGCACGTGAAACACAAAATATAAGATTAAAAAAAAATAATGAAAGAGAACTGAAAAAAAAAATATTTGTATAAGTGGAAAAGTAATATATTTATTAGAACGGCTAACTGTATTAACGTAGGAGGAGTATAAGACGCTAGGTTACTACGCAAGATTTGTGTGTAATAGTGGAAAACACTGGTGATCCTAAATTTTAGATTTTTTGTACTTAAAAGATGTTAGCGAGAAAGAGAAAGGGAGAGAGACGAACGAAAAGGATATATTTGTACATGGAGGAGACACGCATGCGTTTATTATTCTTTTTTTGTGTTTTGCAAATTTTTCACGTTATATTTTTTCCCAAGATTTTGATCTTATACGACTTCGATTTTCAAAAAAAAAAAACAAAAATAAGCCGGATGATATAAAGAAGTGGGGACGTGATGTGGGAATAATTTTTAAAATTTTGTACGCAGTGCGGTGTGTTAAAAAAACTGAAAATATCACCACCAGGTGGCAGTCTTGCCGCCAAAAACGGCCTGTATGCATATTTTGGTCGGTAATGCAGGATAGAAGTTTTAGAAAACTAGGGCCTTATTTCTTAACGCGAATTCGTTTTGAAAGAATTGTTGATATTTTTTTTATTGCCGTTTAAACGGACGACACAATTTTTAATTACATGCTCCGAAACGACCTTGATTGGGCTTGCGGAGTGATCTTCATTTTCGCTGTATGTACAGTCAAGTTTAAAGTGGTTAAAGTCACCTAAAAATAAATAGCTGTCAACGCTGGTGTGAATTCCAAGGAAATCCTTCCAGTTAGGCTTTTTGCAGCCAAAAAAAGAAGAAATCACTGCCTGTAACTCGATTTTTCTAATTTTGTGGAAAGTGTGGATGTGGTCAATTCAGATGTGACGTGTTGCATCCAGCAATGAATTGGAAATTGACCAAATGTTTCAAACAGCCCCCCATAAATACGGCCCTAGCTTGTCAATTGTGCGTATCGAAAAACACTATTCGGACTGGTGCACTTAAGAACAAAATAAAAACGAAACAAAAACTGCCAAATTCTGTAACAATTTTTATTTGTTTTTAATTTATCATAAATTCATTCGGTGCGCTCGCCCTCTACCCCCGCCTAGTTGATTAAAATATTTTTAAGCAATGAACGCAACCAGGTAGTGGACTAGAGTAACTTGTAGACGCCCTCTTTCGAATGGTGGTAGTAGTTTTGGGGCAATATACACTTTTAACCTCCAAGCTGGCCTAATACTCGAAAGGTATCCGTTGTGCTATGCATTTTTTTTTTAATCATTCGTTTTAAATGTATTTTTATTTTTTGCTCTTTTTGTGCAAAGCAAAACAAAACACATTTTTTTATCCCAGAGAAAAAAAAAATTGAATAAATAATCGGCTGACGACAAAAGTCTTCTTCTTATTAAGTGCATTTTTACAAACTTTTTTTCTTTTGCTTCACTGTAAACCCTCCAAAAATAAGATAATCTCTTCCACTGTCAGGAGGTTAGGAGGTAGGAAATTTTGTTATTATTTTTATTTTATTTTTTTTTTAATTTTCAAAGTTTCAAACAAATTTTAAACATTCTGTGAATTTTAGGATAAGCGGAAGATTGTTTTTAAAATTATACTTGTAAGGTACCTTTAAGGATGTACACCAATATTCTGTTACATATACACGAACGAAAGATAGGAGGGGCCCTCAAATACGAGGCAGCCTGTTTACGATTCCTTTGTTTTTATGACTTCATTAAAAAAAATTTTTTGTTTTTAATTTATCAACGAGAAAAAATCAAGTTTTCATTTTACCTTTTATTTTATTTTTCTCAAATTTTGTTTTTATTTTATTTTTTTCATTTTTTGTTGAATAAATATTTTTAAAGTTTTGTTTTTTGGTTTTATTTTTTATTTGTGTCATCTTCAATTTAGACTGCCAAATTTTGCTCAACTATAAGATCTCTAGAGTAAGTAGAAAAAATGAAAAATAATTTTTATGCACTGGTGGTATTACATATGTGAAAGGTTGTGCAACTTGAAGGAGAGAGTGGTCTTGCAGTTTTTTTTTTATGTGAATTTTTTTAAATGTGTCAGGCCTTGGATGGAATGATAATTTTGTGACGTAGCAAAATATCCACCGAAATCATCTATCACAGCAAAATCCAATTAAAATGTCTTCCTGGTTTGCCATTGCTAGCTATCCTATATGTAGTCGTAGTAGACAAATCATTTCTTGATATGTTTTAGTACGTAAGCTACTTTCACTATCTACTAAAACATATCAAAAATTGAGCGAAATCGAAGAGGGTCGGGTCAAAAACTCGGTGATTTGGCATGGAATGCCCCATATACAGTTGTGTGTAAAATGATAAGACCATCATGCATTTGAAAATTCAAGAAACAAAAACGGCGTGGTCCAAAGACGGATTGCTAAGTTAGTAGGTGTACGGAAAACTTGCGTTCACCACACTATACAACGATACATCGAAACTGACTCCGTTGACCAGAAAAAGATAGCCAGGACGCCAAAAAAAAAGGTGGCATCCAGACTTCGGAGGAAACTTAGAAAAATAACAAAACATCACCGAACAGCAAGTAGCACACAAATTTCCCGACAACTAGCGGATGGCAGTGGCGTAGGGATTTTTGCAAATTTGAAGAAAAGAGAGGAGCTATTTTCCAACAGGACAATGCCCGTCCTCACGTAGCTCAGAGGACAATGAATTTGTTCCATAACAATAATATTACTGTTTTGCCGTGGCCTGCCTGTAGCCCGGACCTTAATATTATTGAGAATGTTTGGAAGGTCTTAGGGGAAAGAACTGCAAAAATTAAGCCAGCAAGGATTACCGACTGTGTTCGATCAAAACGTTATTATTTCAAAGATCAAATTTAAAAATGCATGATGGTCTTATATTTTTACACACAACTGTATATTGGCCTGTCACTCTGTCTGCCCATCCACCCGTAACAGTTTAATTGAAATATCTTCTAAACTAGGTGGATCGGATGAAATTTAGGAAACAGCGTGAGTACAAGATGAGAAACGAAAAATTTAATACTACGAATTTGAATACGAGTAATACGGTAAAAGATTAAAATCATTTTTCATCACTATTTGTAGCTGCGTGTCCCAGGGCGTTATCCTGGTGAACACAAATTATGTTTTTTTTTCTAAAAAAAACTTTTCAGATCTTTTTACACACTTCACGTTGCACAACCTGATAATTTTGCAATCAGGATAATTAAGATAATGACGAATGAGCGTGGGATTTCCCACAAAAAACTTTTATGCGGGACGGACCACCAAAGAAGACAATGCTAGCTAAACGGTTAACTAGATGGGAAAGTGATTGAGCTAAATACATATACATTAACTCTAGTGTGGAAAATATTTAAAAATGAAACAGTTTTCTGATCAAAAGCAGTAAGGAGATTAATTGAAATTGTGTATTAGGGGTTTGAGGAGGCACGGTAAGATCTCACGAAAAAAAAAAACAAAACAAAAAAAAAATTAAGGGAATTTTTCTGTAATTTTTTTTATACTAAGAATTGCATAGTCTTAAGGAAGCCACAGTATTACAGCATATGGAAAACAGAGAAACGAAAAATAAAATAATTAAAAAATGAGACTTACATGCATGACATAGGGAAAAACAGAAGAGGACAAAAATCAAATCGTTAAAAATCATACAATTCCAATAGAGGCAAGTCTGTTTAAAAATTTTAATTCAATGAAAAAATATAAAAAAAAACAAATAAACAAAATAATAAGACAAAGAAACGCGGAAGTAAAAATTCACTCACCCATCAAGTCATCAAATAATGGTCGAGCTTCTGTTGTGGTTCGAATGGGAAGCGATCTGAAAAAAAGGTAAGCGAATTATTTACATAACAGATCTAGGCAAGTAAAGTACACGCTGGAAAATAAATAAAATAGCAGACGTTTCTACCGAATTAAAAACCACTCATTATGCACAGTCTATAGTAAGTCCGATTACAGGTGGGCTAGTTAAAAAAAATCGCGACGTGGAGTCCTCACAACAACAAAATTCCCTCCAAACAGACGCCATTTTGTTCTTCCATAGATCCGGAAACTTGTGGTGAATTTCTGTAACGGCATGAATGAGGCATTAGGGCCACACTGGATGCCCCATGAATTTTAAAACCAGCCCAGACCCTTTGATGCGAACAATTTAAACGGGAATTTTACCTTCGGGGCAATTGGAGCCCCTCAGCGAAATAAAATTCGAATAACACCGTTTGCGCTCATGCAAATCACAAGGGAAGGTGTTAGTGGTGGCGCCTTCTTAGCCAAAGCTCCCATGAAACCCAACGGAAAGGAAAACCACTCACCGTGCTGGCGTCCTGAAGCTTCAGCTGCTGGTCAACTCAAAGTAGCACAAAAACCCACAAAGAACGGAACTTCCTATTTCACTTCACCCACAGCTCTGCTCTTTCCGGTAACACTTTTCCGGGAAAACACACGACACACTTTCCACCTTCTAACTAATGCCAAAACCCTACGATAACGAGAATTGCAACTTTACCCGAAGCGCCAGTGGGAAACTCGCGACGGAAACGGAAATATCCCAAGCTGTTCCACAACTAACCGGGTTACCGTTTTAGAGGAAGAGAGCATGTTTGGTTTCTCCCTCTAAAAATCACACCGCGCAAGCTGATTCAATTCAGTTGCTGATCCACCGAAAAAAATACAAACACCGGAACTTCCGATTCCACTTCACGCACAGCTCAGCTTTTTCCGGTAACGCTTTACTAGGAGTGCACAAAACATGTTTTCCACTTTTTAGCTAATAGCGGACGCGATTTTCCCGAGAAAATTTGACTCTTTCCTGTGATAGCGTGAAACTGCAGCTCTTTTCGGCGGTTGGCTGTGGGAAACTTGCGACGGAAACGGAAATACCGTTTTATAGAGGGAGAGCATGTTGTTTCTCTCTCTAAAAGCCCACCTACGGGCAAGTCGAATAAAATCAGCTTTTTCTGGAACAGATGAAACTTGGAATTATCCGAAATAAGCAGATTTCAATTTTTGTTCGGCGTAAAAGCTTTACTTAACAGGCTCTAAGCTCAGTTGTTATATTTCCACAATTTCCCGGTAGATGGGGCAGACAATAGGTATGCAAATTATCTGCTTCTTTCGGAGAGTTGGGAGTTGTGCTTGGGTATAATTTTATTCTGGTTGCAACTGGAACTAGTTCACTTCTCGCTAGATGGCTGTACTTGAACCATTTTCACAATATGGCCACTATGTGCCTCCAAGGGTTACATCAAGTCAGTGGGGTGCTCAACTCTCATGTGGTTTCCAGATTTCTAGGCCCCATGGAAAGCTGTAAGGGAGAAATTCCTCGTAGCAGCAGTCACCGTAGCGGACGTAGCTTTATTTCCTAGCTACGTCACAGCTGTTATGCGAAGGGCTGGCTGCGTGTGCTTTGCTGGTTGCTATAGGGCAGAGGGTCAGGTTGAATTCTTAGAACACGAGAGCCGCGGCGACTGAAATGATTTGGGAAGGACATTACTCGTCAGCGATAGCCCAAGTGATACTAGTTGCACTCTAGGAATTGCATTCGTCTTCAAATCGAGGTGAAAAGACGTTATGCGAGTTATTAGGAGTTATTAGTGGCAACGGAGATTTCAGAGTTAAAATCAATTTATGCTTCTTAGGGCCTCTGATTTTTAAAAGTGCTGAATTTGTTGTTATTGTTTGAGTTAATGATTTCCATTAAGAGTTTTAACTCTACGGTCATAACAAGGACGCGCTTTGTCAAACCAATCAGTCGAAAAGGGATCATCAATGCATGTGTCCACAATCAGTTTTCGCAAATTTCGAATATACGGACGACTTTTGTATACTTTTGTAAATATTTCCACATGCTTTTTGCAAATTTCGAAAAATTTATCAGTGGGTTTAATTGACCCTCCTCCTTCCCCAATGGTTTTATAGTGTTTAAGAATTATTAACATTTCACTTGGTCATTTCTACCAGACTCCGGCTGTGTCATTTGGTTGCTGCATTCTTCGCATACCATTCCAATATTTTTCACAGTTTTAAATGACAATGTCCAGCAAAATATCGCAAAGCAGCGCTGTTAGCGTCGGAGTCCTCAGAAATAATTTCACTATCCATTGGATTTTCCGAAACTGAGGTTACGGGGTTAAGGCATAGTTCGTTCAATGCACCACTAGCATGTTGATTTTGAGACACATCTTCATCTAGAAGTGCTTGCCAATCAATATTCAAAATATCTCCACCTAGGGTCGTCGCCCTGTCGTAGCTGCCCTGTCGTAGGTGCCCTGTCGTAGCTGCCCTGTCGTAGCTGCCCTGTCGTAGGTGCCCTGTCGTAGCTGCCCTGTCGTAGCTGCCCTGTCGTAGGTGCCCTGTCGTAGGTGCCCTGTCGTAGCTGCCCTGTCGTAGCTGCCCTGTCGTAGGTGCCCTGTCGTAGGTGCCCTGTCGTAGCTGCCCTGTCGTAGCTGCCCTGTCGTAGGTGCCCTGTCGTAGCTGCCCTGTCGTAGGTGCCCTGTCGTAGGTGCCCTGTCGTAGGTGCCCTGTCGTAGCTGCCCTGTCGTAGGTGCCCTGTCGTAGCTGCCCTGTCGTAGGTGCCCTGTCGTAGGTGCCCTGTCGTAGCTGCCCTGTCGTAGGTGCCCTGTCGTAGCTGCCCTGTCGTAGGTGCCCTGTCGTAGCTGCTCTGTCGTAGGTGCCCTGTCGTAGCTGCCCTGTCGTAGGTGCCCTGTCGTAGCTGCCCTGTCGTAGGTGCCCTGTCGTAGGTGCCCTGTCGTAGCTGCCCTGTCGTAGGTGCCCTGTCGTAGGTGCCCTGTCGTAGCTGCCCTGTCGTAGTTGCCCTGCCCTAGCTGCCCTGTCCTAGCTGTCCTGTTATTTTCAATCCGATTCGTTCCGATTCCATTTCCATTTTGCCATCTGCCTGCGTCTGCGTCGCTGACTGACAGACGCAGACGCAGACAGACGTAGACGCAGACAGACGCGGACGCAGACAGCCGCAGACGCAGGCAGACACAGTCTGACGCAGTCGCAGGCAGACGCGGACGCAGACGCAGGTTTTTTGTGCCCACTGGGACTATTAGAAGCTCATATACGCAGTGACCACTTTTGCCACTGTTCTTGCAGTGATCTTCGTCGACTGATAAGAAGGTATCTGCTGGTCCTTTTCTTAGCTCAAAATATGATACGACGCAGACGCAAGCAGACGCGTTTTTTGCATCTACTAGGCCCTATTTGAGTTTGGAGCTTTATTCGGTGAAATTGCACCCCTTAAATTATTATTTTCTTCCAAATTTTCTAATTGCGAATCAGATGAGGTGGAGATATTTTGAATATTGATTGGCAAGCACTTCTAGATGAAGATGTGTCTAAAATTCAACATGCTAGTGGTGCATTGAACGAACTCTGCCTTAACCCCGTAACCTCAGTTTCGGAAATTCCAATGGATAGTGAAATTATTTCTGAGGACTCCGACGCTAACAGCGCTGCTTTGCGATATTTTGCTGGACATTGTCATTTAAAAACTGTGAAAAATATTGGAATGGTATGCGAAGAATGCAGCAACCAAATGACACAGCCGGAGTCTGGTAGAAATGACCAAGTGAAATGTTAATAATTCTTAAACACTATAAAACCATTGGGGAAGGAGGAGGGTCAATTAAACCCACTGATAAATTTTTCGAAATTTGCAAAAAGCATGTGGAAATATTTACAAAAGTATACAAAAGTCGTCCGTATATTCGAAATTTGCGAAAACTGATTGTGGACACATGCATTGATGATCCCTTTTCGACTGATTGGTTTGACAAAGCGCGTCCTTGTTATGACCGTAGAGTTAAAACTCTTAATGGAAATCATTAACTCAAACAATAACAACAAATTCAGCACTTTTAAAAATCAGAGGCCCTAAGAAGCATAAATTGATTTTAACTCTGAAATCTCCGTTGCCACTAATAACTCCTAATAACTCGCATAACGTCTTTTCACCTCGATTTGAAGACGAATGCAATTCCTAGAGTGCAACTAGTATCACTTGGGCTATCGCTGACGAGTAATGTCCTTCCCAAATCATTTCAGTCGCCGCGGCTCTCGTGTTCTAAGAATTCAACCTGACCCTCCGCCCTATAGCAACCAGCAAAGCACACGCAGCCAGCCCTTCGCATAACAGCTGTGACGTGCGCTTTGGCTGAAGCCTGAGGTTCAAATTTTGGCTTACAGCTTTCCATGGGGCCTAGAAATCTGGAAACCACATGAGAGTTGAGCACCCCACTGACTTGATGTAACCCTTGGAGGCACATAGTGGCCATATTGTGAAAATGGTTCAAGTAGAGCCATCTAGCGAGAAGTGAACTAGTTCCAGTTGCAACCAGAATAAATTTATACCCAAGCACAACTCCCAACTCTCCGAAAGAAGCAGAGAATTTGCATACCTATTGTCTGCCCCATCTACCGGGAAATTGTGGAAATATTTCAACTGAGCTTAGAGCCTGTTAAGTAAAGCTTTTACTCCGAACAAAAATTGAAATCTGCTTATTTCGGATAATTCCAAGTTTCATCTGTTCCAGAAAAAGCTGATTTTATTCGACTTGCCCGTAGGTGGGCTTTTAGAGAGAGAAACAACATGCTCTCCCTCTATAAAACGGTATTTCCGTTTCCGTCGCAAGTTTCCCACAGCCAACCGCCGAAAAGAGCTGCAGTTTCACGCTATCACAGGAAAGAGTCAAATTTTCTCGGGAAAATCGCGTCCGCTATTAGCTAAAAAGTGGAAAACATGTTTTGTGCACTCCTAGTAAAGCGTTACCGGAAAAAGCAGAGCTGTGCGTGAAGTGGAATCGGAAGTTCCGGTGTTTGTATTTTTGTCGGTGGATCAGCAACTGAATTGAATCAGCTTGCGCGGTGTGATTTTTAGAGGGAGAAACCAAACATGCTCTCTTCCTCTAAAACGGTAACCCGGTTAGTTGTGGAACAGCTTGGGATATTTCCGTTTCCGTCGCGAGTTTCCCACTGTCAAGCTTCGGGTAAAGTTGCAATTCTCGTTATCGTAGGGTTTTGGCATTAGTTAGAAGGTGGAAAGTGTGTCGTGTGTTTTCCCGGAAAAGTGTTACCGGAAAGAGCAGAGCTGTGGGTGAAGTGAAATAGGAAGTTCCGTTCTTTGTGGGTTTTTGTGCTACTTTGAGTTGACCAGCAGCTGAAGCTTCAGGACGCCAGCACGGTGAGTGGTTTTCCTTTCCGTTGGGTTTCATGAGAGCTTTGGCTAAGAAGGCGCCACCACTAACACCTTCCCTTGTGATTTTCATGAGCGCAAACGGTGTTATTCGAATTTTATTTCGCTGAGGGGCTCCAATTGCCCCGAAGGTAAAATTCCCGTTTAAATTGTTCGCATCAAAGGGTCTGGGCTGGTTTTAAAATTCATGGGGCATCCAGTGTGGCCCTAATGCCTCATTCATGCCGTTACAGAAATTCACCATAAGTTTCAGGATCTATGGAAGAACAAAATGGCGTCTGTTTGGAGGGAATTTTTCCTTATTGGGGAAATCCCAATTCCCAAGGATTTTAAAAGGCCCGATGAAAATGTTCCTGCGCAGATCTGCTTCGGCTATAGGATTTGCTGATTTTCTATTTTTTTGCCATTACCACCAAAAGACTCCCTTGCAGTAATATTTGAGAACAATGAAAAGTCGTACTTCGTTCAAAATATGTCTCAGGGCCAAAGTTTAGGCCGTCGTTCAGAGGTAAAGAGGAGCCCCTATAGGCGGACGCTACACCCTCAATATTTTTCGTTGCGTGGTTCCTATTTTTGTGTTTCGAATTTTTTTAAGTGAAAACTTCTATAGGCACGTTTCGACTAGATCTTATTAAGCTAGAGCTTTGAAATTTTGCCATATAGTATATCAAATATCCCTCTAAATCCAACATGGCGGACGCTGCAACATGGCGGATCACCTTTTTCTTGACAACCCCCTTGACATGGGTATTAAATGAAAGGTTACAACCAGTGGAATACGATTACCTATATGACGTCATTAAAATCAAAACTTTGTAATTTCGCAGCCCGTCAAATCTTTTAATTAATAATTAAACGATATGAAAATTTAAGTAATTGCTGCTCGGAGTGCCGATTGATGTGAAAACCAGACAAATTTTAATGATTTCAATTTACAAATTATGAAATTTTTATTTTTGATACTACAATTAATTTTAATTAATTAATTATTTTAATTTAATTAATTATAATTAAATTGTTTCGTTTTTCCTTAAGTGTTTTTTTTTTGGTTGGATTTTCGGGGTGGGTGAGTGGATGGAGGATCTTTAGTGGTGCAGTTAAAAAGTCCGAAACATTTTTTTTTTTGAACAACATATTTTTTTTTTCTTGTCATTTTTTGGTTTGCATTTTCACTATTTTTCCATAATAGTCAGTCGGGGAGATGTGGGTGAGATTCAAATAAAAAATAATGTCCATGACTTTAACTGTACAAATTCTTTATAACATGTTTCTTTACCTTAGTTTAACTTTGTACAGGGATTTATGCTATCACATGAGATTCATTACCTTCCTTACTAGTTCGACAGATACTACAATATATATATACTTTTTCTTACAAAACGTTTTACATACAAATTCATCTCGTAAACCAAAAAAATGTTCGTTATGAAAGAACAGTGGGTAATTGTAAATGAACGGTATATAAATCCATACAAATATAGCAGTTTTACAAAAATCTGAAAATCACCGTCTCGTCCAAATATGTAGAGAGCGCTATATTTTTACGTTTTACGTGTTCTCCTCTTTTTTTGGTATTTTTCATGTTTTCTTTTATACACAATATAATTGTACTTTTTCCTTTTAGACGTTTGTGGTGCCCTCTCTCGGTAGTATGATGCGTCTTGCGTCTTTGAGTGTGTGTGTGTACAGCTCCTAACGTTGGTTTCATCTCACCATTGGTACATGTAAGAAAAGTATCTCGTCGAAAAATAAACAACAATAACAGTAACAAGAGAGCGTAAAACAATTTTAACAAAATTCTCTTTGCGGCGATTACCTTAAGTGGTTAGCTATATAAAAAGCGCAGAAACATTCTCATATTTTTTGTTCAATTTTTTTTTTTCTCTTTTTTCTTGCTCTTCGTAAGGATTAAGGACAACAGAAAGCTTTTGTTCATATTTCTTCTTCACCTTTCTATGTGGTTTTATTTTTTTCTTCTTCTTCGTATTCCGAGGAATTTTTGGAGTTTTCTTCCGGCTCCTTTTTTGTTTTTTTTTTTTTGTTTTTTTTTTTTGTTTTAGAATTTTTCCTGCAATTCTAGTGAATTCACAGACGATTTTCGCAAGTTTCTTACGTCGAATAACAAGGCTTTGAAATGCTTTAGATTTTATGAGTATGATTTTTTTTTAATTTAATGACTTTTTTTTTTTTAAATATATTAACAAATTTTCCACCAGCAGCGAATTCCTTTTGTTGGTTTTTTTGTGTTTTGTTTTTTTCCCGTATTTTCATTTTTCTTTGAATTATTTAAATTTTACTCAGGCTTAAGCCGATGCCATTGGACAATCGTTTGGCGTGGCTTTGATATCATGTCCTGCCAGTGCTTTATCTCGGATGCTCCAGAACCATTCTTGCCTGGGGATGTATTTGTAAAAGAAAAGGGAATTGTGTTGAAATAAAAATGCTTTTTATTTAGCCTGAAATTCAATTAAAATCAACTACCTGCGAGCAATATCCTCCCAATTAGCTCGTTCCTTCCGATGTTATCAAAGTCCATCACCATCACGTCCAGGGAGCACTCCCGTATCTTCTCCCACGGCACGTTAAAACTAAACGATTCATTGAATATCGGATTAAGGGTGCACTTGAAAATCGGAGTTTTTCGCTTCTCTATGCGCTTATCGCCGAACTGAAGCCACACCTTCACATACGGATCTGGAGTTGATTTCGGACAGATGAATTTTAATTGTATTGGCAAAATTAAATCGACACCTACCTGATTTTCCGTTGATATCTTTTGCTTTGAGATTCCTTGCTTTGATAAGTGTTAGCGTTAAGATTGAGTTCGATGGATGATAGCAGAGCGATGACAGAAGCTCCCCGCACTTGTCCTTAGCCGGCGGCTTTAGTGCCTTCCAAAATGATTGCTTCCCAGCGAGATCCACCTAAGATTCAAATTAATATATCAGCACAACTTCAAACTAAGATAAAACAAAAATAAACAGAACATAAATTCAAATTAACCGTCCATCAATATTCCATCAACCAAACTCAAGCGGTTCTACTCAACTTCCCCTGCGATTTGAATTTAACCGTTACGGCTGCTAGGCAGTGTGTCTCCCCACAGTCAGTCAGTGCAGTTCACGGTTTGAGTTTAGTGCGTGCGGGGAATTATTTATTTCAATAAAGTGCGCAAGTGAAAAGATGCACTTTTGTTTTTCACAAATTCATTGTGCTGAACCACACCGTCGCTCATGGCGGAAAATAAGAATATTTCATCGGCGGCGGGTGATGACAAGTCCGCAAGCCAACCCAACGATATTTGACTTTTAATTCGAACAGTGAGAAAGAGAGCGAAATGGTTCACCCCTATGATATTCCGGCCCGGTAATGCAGATCCCTGCCTGACATTTTTCCACTCATCCACCACTCACCAATGAACTCAAACTTGTAGAACAGTTGAAATGTGATCAAGAAAATCTTTTAGCGAATGTTCCAACCCCTGCCTGATGTCTCGGCGTGCAGTACGTTTCCACTCGAAATGGTATGGCAGTTTAAGGGCCAAGTTTGAGGTTCACAGATGTGTCAAGGGAAACTGTTTGTTCGTGCTTCAGCAGAACATATACTGTTATATTGTATTGGAACGACAGAAAGAAGATTAGCATGGCCCGAGGCGCAGGGATGACACGTAAAATCGCGTTCCACATTTATAATAACGAATGACAAAAGAGACGTTCTCTCGACCCCTTCTATCAAATATTGCTGCAGCCGCATTGCTCATACCGCTCGACAGCTAGCACCTATCCCCAAGCCACAATAAGAATAATCGTCCGTTTCGTCAAGTCTCTTTTGCTATGCAAAATACGATCTGGAATACCATCCACACCACTTTTGTTAATTCAGCTCACTGTCTGTTAATCAAATAAATGTGTTTCCTTTTTTGCGATGTTTAATACAAGGTAGACGCAATATCATATTTTTTTAGAAACTCAACAAGTGATGTGGTGCTCTGCTCGTGGTGGTAGTTGGACAATTGGACATTAATGGAAGACATTGAAAGGTCTAGCAAGCTTATCATAAGCACTGAGTATGGTCACCAAGCATACAGTATATAGAGAACTCATCTCTAACAAAAATTTGTCCGCCGTGCTTATGAACATTTTGTCTTCGATTGGCTCCCACCGCGTTCATTTCACCAGAAATGAATCCAAGAATTCATCCGACTTCAGAGCTCGGCACCGAGACTACGCTGGCCCGTGATCTGCGGCCTGGGCGCTGTTGTGACTCATCTGTATGCGTTGGAATATTACATCTGAGCAAGAAGGTGTTTGTGCCCATTGCGCTCGTTTTTTAATTGATGAATGCAATTTCGAGTGTGCGGGGCATGAAGGGTTCAGAGAACGACGGGCATAGTCCTGAGGTAGTCTCATTCAAATACAGATAAGTCACAACAGCGCCCAGGCCGCAGATCACGGGCCAGCGTAGTGTCGGTGCCGAGCTCTGAAGTCGGATGAATTCTTGGATTCATTTCTGGTGAAATGAACGCGGTGGGAGCCAATCGAAGACAAAATGTTCATAAGCACGGCGGACAAATTTTTGTTAGAGATGAGTTCTCTATATACTGTATGCTTGGTGGTATTGTGCTCCTGTGGTCTTGCAACTAGGACCAGATAAGTCACGGTGGTGACGCCATCGAGAGAGGGATTTATTTAAACAAATATCTCGGGACCTCCCCTGGTATTTTCCATCTTTCTGATGTGTGACATCTTGGCTCTCGGTCTTGAAATAGGCCGGTAGGGGCCAGCACTGCGGCCGACGACGAGGCAAGCGCATGCATGGGCGCTAGGGAGAGCTAAACGGCTATCTCGAAAAAATTGTTTCAAACAAATCTTTCCATTGAGCATCACATGTATTCTCTGTAACACGGTACACGTGGCTGATCTGTCAAGCGTCTAGTGCGTGAGCGAAGTAGTAGTTCGAAAAACTTCATTTGCTATGCAGACGCCAGCCGGGAGAGTTCGCGCACCTTTAACTTATTTTAAAACATCTTGAAGGGAGGGCTCAGTAGGAAATTTAAAACTAAAGATGGCTGGTTTAATATAACGACAATTTGGTGATCTGAGCCATCTTGCTGCCCTAATATGAGGTTATCTATGCAAAGAAATAGACGCTGCGATTTTTTTTCTAAGGAATTCAAACTTGTTGCAAACAGTATGAGAAAGAAACGGAGTCTCCCTCTGTTGGTGTGCTTCGAACAACTTAAGAATTTCGCTTAAACATTTATTTTCAGTTTTAATAAGGAAAACAAAATTTTGGGTTTGTCTACAAATTTAACCGGTTACGTTGCAGAAACGTGAGCTTACCTGGCATAGCGGCAAAAACACCTCCCCGATGGAATCGTCTCTTGAAAATCTGTCGTAATCGAATACATGCAGATGCAGTACCTGTGGTGTTATTGGAAAAGAGAAAATACAAAATATATTTTTCGATTGTACATTTAGCTAAAACCCTTTTAATTTTTTTTTTATTTATTGCAAAAATATACCCTGGCCTGAAGCTTTTGAATTGGAAATCCCTCAAAATAAAAGGTCTCATTCCATCGGGGATTTAGAGTTCTCCTTTTTATTTTTGTTTCAAGGCGATGCTTTTTATCCGGTAAAAGCGTGACCCGAACATAAGGATCTGATGTCCCACTTAAGTCTTTAGCTGGTAACTCTTTACCCTAAAAGGTGTGATACAATAAAAACGAAAGGAATATATATATTTATTTTTAGTCATAAAATCCACTCCAAGATGTTTTGAAGGACTTGAAAAGAATTACAAGCACAAGAAAATAAAATGGCTAAAACATACCCTTGCCCTTGTAGCACGTTATCCTGGTCAATTACAGTTTTTATATTATTTTGCAATTGCCCGTATGCACGCGATATTGGCGTAAAAACGCAACAAGCGTATTTTGATACCCCCATCGCAATGGCTCAAGCGTCCGCCTCCTGTCGTGCGTTTAATTAAGAACGGTAATAACGACACACAGTGGTCAATTGTTAGCGTCTAGGGGACCTTTTATAGCTCACGGTAATCGCCTACAAAGTACTGTTTATGACTTTCGGTGTACATGTTTTTTTTTGTTTTGTGTCACTTTAAGTTTATTTGATTCATAGCCTCCGAATAGGAATTTTGCTACACAAAAGGTGCCCGAAATTTGTTTTATTTAAGGGCCTGTCCGAATCCAAGTCTTCGTCTCCGTCTTTCTCACCGAAAAGTATAAAACTCACATTACATCGCTCCACAATTAAATAAAGCCGAGTTAAATATTTACGTCCGCGCAAGAGGACATTTCTGAGGGTCAGATATGAACATGGATGTGCTCTCGCACGGATCGGTAGTGAAAAGGGGAAGGGGGGGGTCACTGATTTCGAATCCACCATGAAAATTTCCAAATCCAAGATGGCGGATTCACTATGGCGACCGAAAAAGTTAAACTTCACCGGTTACCACACCCTCCGACCTGCTTAGAGTGAATTCACTCTTCACGATACAGAGGTGTCTGTAAGACAAAGAAATGCACGAAGTGAACAAAATATTGCCGCCGTTCGTGCCAGTGTTCGCGAAAACTGAAATGCGTCTATTCCGCGCCGTTCTAAAGAGTTGGGGCTCTCCAGGATGACAACCTGGCGAATTTTGCGATTGGATTTGGGTCTGCATCTTTATAAGATGGTATTGACACAAGAACTCAAGCCAACCGACCATCACATTCGTCGCAAAATCAATCTTCTCAGATGAGGCTCATCGCATAAAATTATCTTTCAAATAAAACAATCAGAACCATTTTTGCTCGAAAATTGTGTGTTTTATTCAAATTTAAAGTTCGGACGTTCGTATTGGGAAACCCTATATAAAGCAAAGACAACAACCTATTCGAGTTCGTATGCTTAGCTTGTATTATAATTTGAATTGGCTTTTCTAAATAAATAAAATTTATAAATGACCCTTACTGCCAGGCAATTTGGGTGTTAAAAGTGTTCCTTTTAAAATGTTGCTCATTAATTTAACTACCCGACGAAGTCAACTCAAGCCCTAGGGCCTTTCGGTAGCACGTTCTCACTGAGACAACTGAGACAAGATATTGAGCAACTGTCTCAGTTGTCTCAGTTGGGTAGGATAATTGGATTAATCAGCTGATTTTGGCATCGAATTTTTCTGATGGTCGTTTCCTCACGGCATGCACGACTAGCCAAGGCACACTTTCAATGCTAAAATCCTAGGTTTGGAAAGTGTTTTGGCTAGTCGTGTCGTGTTTACCAGAGTAATGTCGATTTGAAGAGGCACTGTCGCTTGGAAATAATTAAAATCAGTAAAAGTTTATTCTGAGCACTACTCAAGGTCTATCACAACAAACAACATATAAGTGAGACACAGTGAAAATCCATCTCAGATGGCTCAGTTGCTCAAAGGCTGCGTTCATTTTTGTTGCTCAATGTGAAAGTGAGACGATGTGCGAAAACACGCCGTCTCAGTGAGCCAAGTGAGAATATCTCACTTGTCTCACTGAGAACGTGGTTGCCGAAAGGCCCTCCTAACTCGCTCATCAAGCAAAGTCAGCCTTAACAGTTATACTGCCGAATATGAATTCGAACTGGCATAACAAGATGACGACTTGGATTCGGACATGCCCTAAATATGTACTAATGCAATGAAACTTTCCGGAGTCCCTCAAGGTAGATAGTTGCGTCCACTTGTATTTATTTTTTTCATTCGACGATGTTTATACAATTATGAAAAATCTGCGATATTACGATTTATGCTGATGCCATTGAGCTGTTCAATCACAAACTCCACACAGAATCCGGTTAATGAAAATATTTTAGACTTTCCCTAAAGGGTTCACCCCCGGGGGAAAAGCAGGTTCCTTCATAAAACCGCCTCAGCAAAATTCGCAATTTGTTTGTTTGGTTAAAATGTTGCCGGGCCTATATTTCTACGTGGATCAACCTTAAGTAGGTGAACAGACTTACAAAGGAGGTAATGCCTGTCGTTAGACAAATCCTTCAGCAATAAGAAATATAATTTGTTTTTTGTTTTGTTTTTGTTTCGTTTTAAGAAAGGACTCAAGGGTCGATGTTAATTATGTGAGCGAACGAAGAAAGGGAGCAAAATTGCTTCCACTTATTTTGTGAGTTGGTTAAACGTGCGACAACAAGGACAAGGGCACGTTAATTGAAAGTAATCCATCTTGAGCACCTACCTGTAATATTTTTAATATTAGTGTCGTATTTTGGAAGTCGTATTCCAACGAGAAATGAATTTGCCCGACATTTTCACTTGGTTCTGTGTTATCGATGTACATATCCACCATAGACACACTTCGATTCTTTTGTTGCGAAAAGAACAAAAAAAAAGGAGAAGAAATTGCCGTTCCAGATTAATTAAATAATTTCGCAGTAAAAAATTTAATTCAAAAGATAGCCTGCTGCGAGCAAAAACTTACCGCTGTGTCCTTGCCCCCCTTACTATCGTCCTTATCTACACTACTTGTATCTCCTGGTGATTTTGTCTGAGGACTTGTTACCCTTTTTGTAATCATCCCGTGTAAATGAAATTAAAAAAAAAAGAGAAATAATTATTTAATTAAAGCCTCCAGGTGAGTAACACAATTCAATTTGAGGGGTTAATTGGCCCAGCAAATCAAATCAGAAACCGTACCGAACCTGCTGGGAGCAATGGCGGCCCCTGTGGAGGGGGTGGCATCAAAACGTTTCCTTAAAACACAAAATATATCCAAATGCCTCCAATCAAATGGACTGACATACTGCACCAATCGAGCGGAGACAGACAGCTCATGGGTGCGGGGCATAGGCGTAGGCACTTCACTCACCCAAACTAGTTACAAAATTAGAACGAAAAGTGCATGTTTCATTAATGCAAAGGGGCCTGGCACTACTGCGTACTTAAAAATAGACGAAATTAATAACTATTACGTAGGCAGGTTGTGGCTGTTGCTAGGGGTTGGGGCCTAGGCTGGTAGCGGCTGAGACACAATCCCAGGATAAGGGGCTATGAGGAGCACGGCCTTAACCATCAAATACATGCCATGGAGGGGAGGAGGGGGGAATCGTTTAATTTAATTTTGTTCGAGTTCAAGGTATCTCCGGTTGTTGAAGCAGAAATTAGTTGGCATGTTGTGCCGTCGCTGCCACCGCTACCGCAATCACCATTTTCACTTGATCAATAAGAAAAAGGAAAATAATTTCTGGATTGTGACGGGGTGGGCATAGGGAGGGGTCGCGGGGTGGGGGAGACTTTAAGCATTTCGAGCCTAAGAGAGAAAGAGCTCAGAAAGGATACAGCAATATAGGGTTTTGCGCTATTAACAAAAACAAAACAAAATGGACAGGCATGTGGGGCGGGGGGGTTAGCACATGAGAACTGAAATATTTTCCTGTATCCAACAGAGGCCTCTGTTTTATTGCACGCGAAATGGGTGTTGCCTGACTGCTCCTGATGTCTCTACCTATACATTCCCTCCTGGGAGGTAAAATTGTCGGCTTGTTGTCTATTTTTCATCACATTTTTTTTTCTTTCGTTTTTCTCCATTCCGATTCGATTTTGCCTCATGTGCCTTTTGTGCCGCAGGAGAAAAAAAAAATTAAAATACTTCCTGTCCGCTCCATTCATATCCCCCTCAAAATGGGAAAAGTAGGATGCCACCCGTCCATTTCGAGAGCTCCATCACCCGCAGCATATACTGTAGATCTCATTAAAGGGACAGTCTGGTTCTACAATTCGCACAAAAAAAACAAATTGATTTTTTAAACTATAATTTTCTGCTGCATTGGTGTCAGGTGTGGGGTATTTAAAAACCCACGAACCGGAATTCCACCACAAAGCCGAACATTTCGGTTGGGTGAAATTAAAAAAAAATATTTGATGTTGGCACCATTTCAACCACAGACAATCACATTTTAATTTATTTTTATAATAAAAACAATTTAACTAAAAATCCACAATTAATTCGAACTCTAAACCAGACTGCCCGCTTAAGGAGCGGTTTGTTGTGTATATTTCGTGTAAGAGATCGAGCGAGGGAATGGGAATATATATATTTATTTCTTTTTGATGCTTACCCTATTAAAGGCGTTTTCAAATTTAAAAAACCATTAATTTTACGATTAATATTATTTTGTTCTTGAGCTTCTTGATGTTTTGTTGCAGTTGTTGTCACCGCATCGTGTGCTTCTTGTACTGAATACTGTGGAATTCTGTTTGAGAGCATAAAAAATTAATTTCAAATCAATAAAACCATCTATACGAACATCAACTTTTATTTTGATCAATTAAAACGTGTAGAAAAATATCGATCCATTATTTTTGGAATTTATTTAATATTTAGTGAATTTGCAACAGATGTAAAGTTTATCAGGATTCAAATTTTAATTGACGCTAACGTGCGTGGGTTTTGTCACAAAGCTAAAAAGTGAATATTAGCACCAGGAAGACTAATACGTGTGTGGTCTTATGTTTAAGGAAAATCTTTTTAATTGAAAGTTCTTGTGCAATACCAAATTGCAAATTTTATTTCCAAAAAGAATGGCACAATTAAATTTTACAAATGATGTCCCACAAGGAACCAGTCCGACCCCTTTGTTGGTACGCGTAGTTTTTTACTTTTAATTTCCTCGCAGCAACAATTACAGAGGTGATAGATCTCGCATAGGCAAACAAAAAATTGTATGGCTGATGTGGGGGGATCTCAACCCTTTACGAGTTACAGGGTGATTAATAAATTCGGAATGCACATTATTAGTTTATTTATATCTTTTGGGGAAACCCAACAAACCAGCTGAGCAAGTGACATCATACAGGCCGATCTCACTTTTACCTACGATCTCTAAGCTATTTGAGAAATTACTATTAAAAAGACTTAAACCGTTAATCCCGATACCAGACTTTCAATTCGGATTCAGGAACAAGCACTCCACTATCGACCAAGTTCACCGTGTCACCACGAAGATAGAACAAGCATTCGAAGGAAAGAAGTTCTGTGAAGCAGTGTTCCTTGATGTTTCGCAAGCATTCGACAGGGTGTGGCATGAGGGCCTGATCTACAAAATTAGTAAATTATTGCCTGGGAATTATTGCCAGCTACTCGAGTTATACATCTCAACCCGAAAGTTCAGAGTTCTACATGAAGAAGCGTGTTCCAGCTTCTATACAGCCCTAGCAGGAGTGCCTCAAGGTAGTGTCTTAGGACCTATTTTGATATACCAACAACTAATAAAACATTTATTGGAACTTTTGCCGATGATACTGTTGTAATGGCATCAAGCGCCTCACAAGCAGAAGCAATTCAGGATGTACAAGATGCGCTTAACAAAATTAGCCAGTGGACAAGGAACTGGAAAATTAAACTCAATGAACTAAAATGCAAATTCCCCAAGCGAAATCAGCAAAATATCTCGGACTACACCTCGATACAAAATTGAACTGGAAACATCACGTTAGGCAAAAAGCAGAACAAATCCGATTAAAACAACGACAGATGTATTGACTAGTAGGGAAATATTCAAAACTGAACCTCAACTGTAAACGCTTAATTTATCAGTCAATAATTAAACCGATCTGGACGACCTGTTGCTGTTGTGACTTATCTGTTTTTGAATGGGACTACCTCAGGACTATGCCCGTCGTTCTCTGTTGCCCCGCACACCCGAAATTGCATTCATCAATTAAGAACGAGCGCAATGGGCACAAACACCTTCCTGCTCAGATGTAAATATTCCAACGCATACAGATAAGTCACAACAGCAGCCAGGCCGCAGATCACGGGCCAGCGTAGTCTCGGTGCCGAGCTCTGAAGTCGGATGAATTCTTGGATTCATTTCTGGTGAAATGAACGCGGTGGGAGCCAATCGAAGACAAAATGTTCATAAGCACAGCGGACAAATTTTTGTTAGAGATGAGTTCTCTATATACTGTATGCTTGGTGATACTAGCTTAATGTGCTTTGATCAAATGCCACCAATGTTGGTGTGCCTCTACCACTTCAGGTACAGTCACTTGCGAAAGTAAAAAAAAAAGGTTCACGTAAAATACCTCCTAGGAAAGGCAATATGGGTAATTCAATGAAAATAAAAATTGGGAGAAACGTGAAATTTTGCAAGTGACTGTACCTGAAGTGGTAGAGGCAGATCAACATTGGTGGCATTTGATCAAAGCACATTAAGGTAGTAATTGTTTGGGGTAAAGATAAAAATAAAATAGTAATATGTATCCCGAATTTATGAATCACCCTGTAACTCGAAAACACTCCGAGTAGACGTAAATCCCCTCGTGCTTGGATACGCCCAAGTCCTAGGATGACCATGAATTCAACATGAATGGCTTTCACAAAAACAATCTATCAAAAGTTTGCATAATTAAAGATGTTTTCCCGTTGGTCGGCTGGTACACACAAAATAGCAACTTTAAGTGTTGACCCCTTTGATGGATTTAATAAAACTTTCCTGTATAAAATTTAAATTGGATAAAGTTTCAACACAAACATGAAAATTCCACCCAAAGGAAGCTTACAGTTAGATAAGCCATTGTGTATGCTGCTCGCCCCGAGCCCCCTTTCCCCATAAACTTTTTAAATAAACTTTCTCTCATTTCATTAAAAAACACGCAACAATGGGTGAAATGGATAATTCTCTAAGAGCGACTTTTTATGCCACTTTCAGTAAAATGCAATTTTGTTTCAAGTGTTGTTTGTTTCTAATTAATATTAAATTTATGTAGGGAATGTTTCTACTTACCGCATGCTCCCGCTACTTGTTTCCTCTTCGTCATTTGGCTCTATAAATTGCAGCTGTGAACGTTTGTGGCGCCACCATAAATAACCTCCAGCCAATAACAATAAAATTGTAATAATTAATCCTAAGGTCACAAGGCATCCAATTAGAATAGCGTTGGCCATATCTGATTTGCGGCGATTGACATGAAAAGGACAGATGAAATTTTTTACTTTATGGTTACTTTGAAAATTAACGTCTAAACAAAAATGTTAAATTGAATTGGAACCGGAATAGGGGATGGGATTTTTCAGAGCTTTTACCTTTACCCACGATAATCGCATCACCTTAACGGTGATCTTAACCAAAGAATATCCATCAACAAGAACCCAGCGAGAAATTTTAGAAGTGCTTCATGAAAAAGCATTACCTACCACTTCCACGAGAAGGGACGTGGAAGCCCGATACCTAGGGCCGAGAAATGTTCCACACAATTTCTGACTTCAGAGAAGTATCTACCCTATGGTATGCGCGTAGAAATAAAAACTAAACGCAAAAGGGTGCCTGAATGCGTGTCATTTGAGTTTCAGTGGTCATATACGCTTACGGCACGCTTCCATCGAAGGTCTTCTGAAGATCTTTATTTTTTGTTCGCATCAATGCTTCCTCCCAATGACATCGCAATGTCAAATGAAACTAAGTTAGAAAGGAGAGTTCATGCATACATTCCATCGAAAGAAGCATTCACAATTGAGTTCTAGAATAATTCCATGTCTCGCTGGGGAGGGAAACTCTAAAGGCTGGCCCCCATAGAATCCGGCAACGGCAAACGTCGCGTTCGTTGCGGCAATCCGGCGTGAGAGAGCTTTTGCTGAGAGACCTTTGACAACTGCCAGGTGGGATTCGTTGAATCAGCTGTTTATTTGACAGGTAAAGGTTTCAATTTGATATCTGTGAATTGTTTTGGTGATTTTGTAATTATTCGGTTGGATTTCCGGGAGGGTGCCAAATTTTATCCCGAATTTATTAGTCTAGTTGCTTGACGAATTGGTACTAGATTTACCTGGTTAATTCACCTGCGGAGTATACTGCGCCAGTTGACGGTTGGTCTCGAATTGTCATAAACAGCTGAGCGGGAGCGGATGCGTTGACGGATTCTATGGGTTCGGGTCGCTCTCGCCGGACTCAAAATGCTTTCAAAGCTCTGCGGCATAGGCGACGCTTATCCCCTTAGCTCCATCCCTGAATCCGCCACTGTCTTATAGGATAAGTTTCTCTTTTTCAGACCGCCAAATTTTTTACTGTGCATAGGCGCGTGCTTCCTTTTTTTATTTTATCACAACAGAAAAACATATCTCGTGAGCTTCCTGTTTTTGTTTGGATACACTTGTGTTTTCCACCCTTGTTTGGGATCCTAAACAACGTAAAAAGGAAAAATAAAAAAAAATGAAAACACAAAAGCAAATTGGAAGAAACAGTGCTCTTCCCAAAATGTTTGTCGTTTGTGAAAGAGGAGTTTAAATACTCATCCCGAATTAAATACAAACACGCCTATGGCATGCCCCTGTGTTCCACCCTTCCCTGAAATCGGCCCATTTATTCCGGGCAAAAACAACGAAGAAATTCCAGCCGACCGAAAAACAGGATAATCTAGGAAATGAACAAGGAAATTGTATTACCTGCCAAAACTATTCTTTTACTACATTTTCACCAATAGTAAATTCCGAGGTGGGAACTTTTATTGCTGATCCGTGAATGGTATGCACGTTCCTTGAAGGCCCCCCCCCCGTACCGTTTCGCCGTAGCCGCCCACTAACCCCTCCTCAACATCTGTTTGAAAACGAAGGAGGAATTTCGGGATGCATCGGGAAGCAGCTCAATACCTTGATTTATATTCAGCAGAGGACGTACACGATGGGTTGAAGATGTGAAGGAGCAACTTTTTGCAGGCGACCGATTTCGAGGAATAATCTCCTCTTCGTTCAAGTTGAGCAGCATTTGTGTTTTCTGAAATTTTCATTCTCCCCCCCCCCCCCCCCCCGGCCATCCGGCTGATCTCTTTTGTCTATTAGTTTTATTTATCGCAAACTTTTGTTATAACTGTCATGAATCGAAAAACGGAGCACAGCTGCGCTAAAGCAGTAAAAGGTGTGAGTGACAGTCTGAAGAAGCAGAAATTCATGATAAAGGATTTTCCCTTTTGTGCGCAAAAACTTTCTATCTAGAACTTCTTTCCGTCCTACGTCAGAGGAAAATTAAAAAAAAAAAAAATTTAGTCATACAACAAAAAAAGGGAAAAAAATTTATATATAAAAAATTCACAATTGCATGAGAGTGACATAAAAAAAAAATAAAAGAGCACCCTTTAATTATGGATGATACCATAAACAACGGAACAGACAGACAATACCCAGTCGAGAGCAGAAGGTATAAGTTTGTTTGTACTCCCACCCCACCCCATCCCACACCTGACACCAACGTACCCTGAACCCATTTAAAACCGCAAGATGAAACGACCACCATCTCGGAAAAGGGAGACTCGGTAAGGAAATTTCCCACTGAATTATTTTTCATTAAAACGAAGGAAAAAATATTGAAATAAAAAATTACTTGGGAACGAACGAAACGTACACGATTTGTGGTATTATTATTTTTTTATTTTTTTATTTTATTTATTACGTCTGCGGGATTCCTGTTGTTGTTGAGGTAAAAAGAAAAAAAAAAGGGGAGAAACAACTTTGCACGCTGCGCGCCGTAGGGATTTATTTTATTGAGTTCTCAAGGAGTTTTCTACATTATTTACAAAAGTATAACTGTATAGCCGAGGCAAAGTATGTAGAGATGCGAATAAAGCAAAACGAATGGCTTTACGGCAGGACATCTCGAAGTTCTCGACCTCACCTGCCAGATGGCCGTGACTCGGAAGGATGTGACGTGCGGTAACATTGCAAAGAAATTGCACGTCATGGGAAACGTTTGTTCTTTTGTAAGTCCCCGTCCCCAAGGTTTACAAAAAGGCTCACTTTTTTGTGGCAAGTCAAAAGTGGCTCTTTTGTAAAAAAAGAAGAAGAAGAAACACAAATCAATGTGCACACTAAAAGCAAGTCAGATAGTAATTTGTCTTCTCTTTTTTTTTTGTTTTTTTAAATGGGGCCCACCATTTCCGCCACACCCTTCTCGATTTGGTTCAATTTTTGCAAAGGGCGAGCGATTTTTAATGCCCGCCAGTGTAAATGTGGTTGGACAATATCTAAAACATGTGCAAAACGCAAATAGGAAAACGCTGGGTCACATTGGAGAGGCGGTGGTGCAGTAGGGAGGCGTTGTAAAATCTATATATATAAAAATAAATGTTTGTTTGTATGTCCTTTATAGAATCGTAAACTATGAATTTGATCATGTGATGATCTTTAGCAAAGTTGTTGTGCATGAGCCCACGAAGGTTTCTGAGCTGGTACGACCAATTTTCGACAGATGGCGTCACTGTCAGGAACAGGAAGAGGAAATTTGTTGTAATGCGTGTGCCATGTTATGAGTATCGTTGAAAAGGGGAGGTAGCGTATAATGTGTTGGTGGAAGAAAGGTTGGTGAAAAGTGTGAAATGTGGGAATTATTGGTGAAAACGTGTTTTTGTTGGGGGGTGGGGTGGGGTGGGGCGGGGGTGACACCCCCCAGAAGTGTATCTCAGGGGTAGGAAGTAGAGGCACTATAGGAAATTGGGCCGGGTTGGTGAAAGTTGGTGGAAATAGTGAAAAATTGGTTTTTTCGGTGGGTGCCGACAAAATTGAAACGGCTGTGGAAGAAAAGTGTGTGCATGAATTGGAATAATTTTTTCACCAATCGATAGCTAAGGAAGCAGAGTAATCTATATATATAGAAATGAATCTCTACTTCCCTTGGTCACGCCATCACGCGCGAACGGCTGGACCGATTTCGCTAATTCAAGCGATTTCCCTGAAAATCCGCACTAGGGAATTTTCGGGATCATTGATTTCGAATCTGTTATTCAAATTTCCAAATATGAGACCACCCCCTACCCCGCTGGGAGATATAGGCGCAATAAGGAGGTGGTGTAAAATGAGGAAAACTAAATTTAATAATACTTTACAGTTTACAGTTAAAAAAGTATTAGGAATAGGTGAAAGTGATGTATGGGGTGTATTGTGTGAGAATTTATGGTTGATTCAATGAGACCACCCCCACCCTGCTGGGTCTCATTGGAGAGGCGGTGGTGCAGTAGGGAGGCGTTGTAAAATTAAGGAATACAAATTTAATAGTATCCCGGGAAACGCCGGATTTGGGCAAACTAGTTAAAAATAAAACTTAACAAAACTCCCTTTCCATTGAAAACCTTCCATTAGTATTTTTCTCCGGCTTCTTCCTAAAAAAAAAAAATCAGCTCATCGTATCAGCCAATTTCGGGCGAAAAAATTTAAACAAAACAATTTTTCCCCAATTTTTCAATCACACACCCTAAGCAGGAGAAATCTCCTAAAATTTCCTTTTTCCTTTTCTTTTATTTTTCTCGTGAAACCGTAAAAAAACAATTTCACAAAATCTGAGATAACTTCATTTATCCGGAAAGGTCAGGAGACTCTTTCGTCTAAATCAATTATTGGATAGGATTCCATCGTGTATTTGTATTGCCCCCCCCCCCCCCCCCCCCCCCAACCACCCAGCCACCCGCGACAAACTTCACCATGATCTGATTTTTATGATTTCTGGCCACACAAGGACGTTGGATTAAATTTAATAAGGGGATCTTTATTTTACAGACACTTCTTGGTAAAATCATTAATTTCTGTTCGGTTAACTTGCCGTTTTGTTCCTGGGTGGGGGGGGGGGGGGGGGGGTGAGTTGGGATTGCGGTAGCGGGGATGATGGAAGAAATCAAAATGAACCACAGACTTTTTTCTCTTCTTCATTTTCTTGGAAGTTTTTAATCATCTTTCAGATAAAGTTGTGTTTTCCATTTATTTCTTCGTCGAGAAACCTCTCATCCGACGGAGTGGAGTCCCATCCCCCCCAACGATGGATGGAAGGGAATGAAAAATTATTCCTTTTATTCGTCTCAGGATTGTGCTTGAGGAAAATCGAGATTTTCATTTGAAAACCTTTTCATATTTTTTTTTGTGTGTGCTTCGTTTTGATTTTAATTAACGTAAGACTGCGTCTTGTTGCTACAAGAGCCCACGCCCCATGAGCAATTCGTTCCGGGGATGAGAACACATTAATTACCGGCAGCATGTACCAAAAACCGCCCAATCATAATCACCTCAACCCTTCAGGCAAATCCATCCACCGCATGTGTTTTAGTCAAATTAATTTAAATCTATGGAAATCATTGTGCTGTGGAATTGGTGTAAGGTGTGGGGTTGAAGATGTTTTGTTTTGCCGGAGATCTCGATTGCCTGAAGCTTACACGTATTGTGCAAGTGGCATATGCCTTCGTCATCATCATTCTCAAACGAACGGGGCCGGGCCGTCTACACATGTTTCGTGTGTTATTTGTGCTGGAAAGTTTTGACACTTTCATTTTGGGCATAATAACAGTGTGAGCGACAACAAAGCAAAAATTATTAGCCTCAAGGCTGTGTGCTCTTTGTACAGTTAGTCAATGATGGCAGCTGTAGAAAATCTTAATGTTGTTCCAAGAAATTGAGATAGAAAATGTAATTGATACCAAGGAAAGCACTTGAGGATGACATAGCAGGAGGGGAGGTATGTACGTAGGTATGACAGGCTGGCAGGCAGGCAGGAATCGGGAGGTGACCCAAGAACTGGGGCTCGGTGGGATGCTTGATCAATTAAATTTGTTGATGGGGAGGGCTGTTGGGCATTAGCATCTAATAAGGCCCACGGAGATATTACATCCCCCCCCCCCCCCCCCTCCCCCTCCACAGTTTGCATTATGCGTACAAAAACGGATGCTTCCCAACTTTGATCGATTTCTATTTCGATTTTTCATAAAAGCAACGCCACAACGAAAAAAAAAAACAGAAGATAGTGAAAAGGCCCAACATCATTCCACTTCTAGGCATAATGCCCTTGCTCATCTTCCACCCTCCCCCTAATGTTTATCTATTCCTTGCGCTATTGCCGCTGGTGCTCTGCTGTAACTGTACAGTGTTACTATGCTATTCGTGAGACGTAAGTACCTTTCTTATCCCATTCCGGATGTGTTGTATCCCCGATGCGAATCTGGGTAAAATGTACGTACGTAACACCGTTCCTGATAGTACCCCAGTACCCTCTTGCACAGCCACATACAGCACTGAGTGTAATCACTGTGAGCGGAAGGGCGTGGGATAAATTCGCATTAAACTTTGAACAGGATAGGGTTCCTGGGGAGTATTAGTGAAAAAGGGGGGGGGGGGGGGGGGGGGGGCGCCACCAAAGATGTAGGCATTTCCCTCCTTAATACAATCCGAGAGATACTTTGCGAAAGGGCACAAGTATGTGATGCCTGCGTTCTACTGTACCCGTTACCCACACAACAAACCCAGTCGCCTCTTGCGGTGATGTATTTTAGGGGTTTTAAGGGATTCATTTGGACCATCCCCAGAAAGGAGTTTATTAAGCACATTGGGACCCTCTTACACTTTTCCTTGTTAATATTTACTACCTCCACCGTACAAGCCGAGAATAAACCCTGGGCGCTCGCTGGCCGGGCCTTACCCTCTTACCCACTCATAGGCGGAGGAGTCATAACAATCTCATGCATGTTACAACAGATTGCCGGTGGTATTTTAACTCTTAGTTACACAAATGTAATACGTCTCCACGAAGCCCCTTACACTTTTCTTATGCTGCGACAACGCCACCATCGCTGCCATGCCGCCCATCGTCTTCATTACCATCGTCCCGAGCTCCTTCTGAAATTCTATGAATATGAAAACATGAGGGAAACTGTACAAAAACCGTAAGTACGGTGAATACGAAATTAATCAACGACAGCGGACAACACATAGAAAAATATATGAGATACCTACACACTTTAAAACGACTGTGGAATTTATTAAAATTAATAAACTTCTCTCTTTCACTTTTTCTTTTACTTTTTTTTTATATTTAAATTATTTTTCTTTTAATTCAAGTTCCTTCGACATACTTTTGTGGGGGCAGGAATTTCATTTGTGACATTACACTCACACAATAAAAAATATATAAGAGTTCTTGAGGCAGTCGAGGAGTTTACTGTAAAAAAGGGGTGGGGACAAGTATAACTAATTGGCAGTCGGAGCCTACGAATATTTTTGCTAGTCTGTGTAGGTAGCCTCCGACTGCCAATTAGTTACAGTTGATAACCCACTCGACAGGTATTGGGAGGGAAACAAATTTTTAAAAAATAAGTAAAAAAAACTTTTTAAGTTAAACGGTTTTACTGAAAATAAAGATAATAATGATTCAGATAATGTACTAAAAACTAAAAAATAATTCCATAGGTCCTAGGTACCAGTCATCGCACCACTCCACTCATCAATCTAGGGCATTAATCAGACAAAAAAATAAAATCACAGTAGCGTTGTGATCGTTTACTTGCTGATTAGTGGGGTATACCCTTAACGCCTTGTCTGTTGCAAACTCATCAATTGGGCCTTGAATAACTCTTTGCATCAAAATACTAAAATGGTGGGCGGTTAGCTCACCGATTCTCAAAGCATTTAATACATCAATAAAAGTATGATCACCTTGCTGACGCATATTCTCAGTCAGCTCACAAAGAGTGAACAAACGCCACAGATGCGTGGCTGGTTGGAGATATTCAGGCTGTTTGAATACAGGTGTTCCGGAGCGTTTGATAGGAGGCAGTTGCAAGAGATCACCAAAGAGTAAAACGTTTACTCCTCCAAAGAACTTCGTCTTCACGGTTCCTAATTTGCCTTAATCGGGCGTCAGTAAACGTTGTTCTGCTTGCGTCAGCGCTTGAATCATGTCTGGTATAGAACCTGGATCCAGATTATTCCAGAAAGCTCTTAGTGGTGCCATTGATTTGTTACTGGTGACATGTGTTTTGCAGCGGGAACATAAAAGTAACGTTGCTTTCGAAGACAACTCTACAGGTAGATATTTTAATGCAACACTTTTGTAACGTACTGTATGAACTTGATTAGGATAGCAACGTTTGGTACAAATTTCACAAACATGTATGCACAATGTGTTAATAGCATTTTCGAACGCTTGTGGATGATTTTCAGCTCTGTGTTGCTGGGTACGCTCACGTTGCCCTATTAACCTGGCCTCATGTAGCTCAAGTGTTTCTGACGTTACCAGTTCCCTTTGTGTCTCACATTGCCCTATTAATCTGTCTTTGCGTTGCTCAGGTGTTTCCGATGCTAACCGTTCTCTTCGTTTCTGTAGTCGACTATGGGTCTCACTTTAACTTTCTTTAGCACGCTTTGCTCTATACTTTTCTTTCGCCTTCTCAAGCCTTCTTTTTCGTTGTGTTGCAGTTTCTTTTTTATTTTGGTTTGTTTTTGATTTATTATTATTTCCTTCCATGTTGTTCCCACGAGTAAAGGACATTATAACTGTCGGCTGTGAGAAAATATGTAATCTGCCATTTTGTAGAGGCGGCCATTTTGGATTGGAAATTTGTCATAGTGTGCAGTATTCTACTTGGAAAGCCCTTTCATTTGATACCTATAATGAGGGGGTTGTGAGAACATATGTAATCCGCCATTTTGTAGAGGCGGCCATCTTGGATTTACAATGATACTGATTATATTAAATTGTATTGTCATCAGAACTAAAGGTGTGTGCCAAATTTCAGATCAATCTGTCGACAGGAAGGGGGCTAAATTTCAATTACTAAATTTGACCCAAACAAACAGGTCAAGCTAAATAAAACCGTTTAAAAACATATAGTATGGCGCCAAAATCGGCCATTTTAATTTTTATAATTTTGATATGTCCAGTGTCACTCTCGCAATGAAGACGAATCTAACGACACCTCTCAAGTTAAAATCCATCAAGCCGTTTAGGCTACAGAGCGTAACAAAGAAATATGGATTTTTTTTTTTTAACCAATTTCTGACATGTGTAGGTGTTATAATAAATACTGTCAATATATCGCCATCCCTCTCGATGCACGTTGTGAGACGACGGATCAATTTTTTTATGCTTTGACCAAAGAACTCTGCCTCCCCCTTCACCTCCTCGTCATTTGATTTTTTTTTTTCCCACCCATGTGCATCTTCAAGGAGGTAAACAGATGATAATCTGAAGGCGCCAGGTCAGAGGAATACGCAGGGTGGTGCAAAACATCGCATTCGAATGACTCCAAATGTTGTTTTGTTGCGTTGGCCGTGTGGGGTCTGGCATTGTCGTGCAGAAGGCAGACTCCCTTCCACAGCAGTCCCTTTCTCTTGTTCTGAATTGCCCTTCTCAATTTTTTTAAGGTCATATTGGATGTGCAATAAAATTGAATATACCCATACAAACTGAAAAAAGAAATTGTCGAAAAATCGATTGCAAAAATTTGAACCTAATAAACAAACAAACAAATAAACGGAGTGAAGCTAAATGAAACCGTTAAAAAAAGAAAAGGAAAAACCCCCCACATGTTTAATGTGCTCGTGGGTACATCTGCGGCCCCATTGGGCCCCTACTGGGACAACTGTAAAATTTTTAGGAATGAATTCATCCCGAATTCCACCTAAGGGGGCCTTAAAACACGAAAAAGCTGTCGTGGACATACCAACCCCATTTTTGGTTTCACCAGACGGCCCGACATGTTTACTTTGCCTCTGGCATACACTTTAATCCCCTAAAGCCCATATTGGGGTAACTGCGAATTTCTACGGCTGACTTTTACCCAAAATTTCGAACAACAGAACAAGCACAAAATTTTTTTTTGCAAAACATTGTGATGACGATGTCGTAAGGTGGAAACAGTGAAATATGTGAAGGTGTTGCATCCATGGACTTTGCACACACTTAGGCACTTGAAAACTGAAATTACTGCACGGCAAGAAGAAGGAGGAGGAAGAAGCGTTTTGGCAATAGAAATTTAATAGCCAAATTGTTTCCCGTTGACTATGAAAGGGCGGTGGTGGATTTTTCAATGAGAGTTTTGTTTTTTTTTGGGACACAGAATTTACAGCCATGAATTCTCAACGCTGTTCCCCTCCCCCTTTTCACACAAGTGATATTTCGTAGCCCATTACGTTTACGTCGTATACTTCGGCAAGAACAATGGGCAAAGAAACATTCCCGTTTCCTCGTTCTACTCGTTCTAGTGGTGGCCTGGTCTGGTCCGGGTGTACTCTGCGATGTTTGCTGCTGGCAATAATGTCCTCTTATTGTTTTAAATTCCGGAGGGAAATGCCAAAGCGAAAATTATTAAAATGACGTAACCACGAAGCAACGGCGACAGCACCAGCTGGACATAGGCACCCCCACACCACACACATGTATTTATTTCTCTGGGCGAAGAATAGCCATTCAACCTTATTATGTCCTTGGACACACCTAATAGGGACACGTGTATCTATGTGTGGAAAAAAAAAGCAGAGAACAGAATTAAATAAACGATTTCTTCTTGAGGTCATTTCATTTAATACTTCTAATAGTCAGCAGTCCCTCTCCCTCTCTCCCTGTCACCCCTCCGCAGGATCTTCTCCACATAATTTCCGCCTTGGAAGCCATGGCAGTAAGAAAATTGGAGGTGGGGGACAATATACAAAAATAAGGCGACGGATATAAGAGGCTCCTGCAACAGAAAGTGGGGGGGGGCTGGTGCTGGTGCTTGTGCTGGCTGGCGGCTATTCAACAGTTTCGTGCAACTTGTAGGATTTCATTGAACTTGTTGTTTCCAGTCTTGTTTTGCAAAATCCTTGAAGCAGTTGTGTCGCCGCGTCACACAAAAAAAAAACGAACAAAAAAACAATTGATGACGACGCAAAGATACAAAACGGAAATAAAAATGGGAAAAGGGGGAGAAGGAACATGTCCATCTGTTCTCTAACTCCGTCGACGTTCGCCGCCGCCCCTCATCATCATCTTACGCGACGTTATCAATCCATATATTTCTATTTCATATTCTCTTACCCCGTTAACCCAAATAATATTTTCCGGCTGTAGGGCGGCTATTTCATTGCGAAGAGAGTGGTTTTCTGCGGGGAGGGGGGAGGAATAGCAGTGGGGAGGTGGAATAAACTCATGTTCTCTAGCAACCAGTTGTTCTGTTCTGTTGTATTGTTTTTGGTGTTGCCGTTTGTATTTTTGTTTTTTTTTTTGCGCTTGAACTGTCCATCGCCAGCTCTCCTCTTAGTTTAAAGCACAAAAACAATAAGAAAAAAATAATGAAAGGCAAAAAGGGCACAGGGAGAGTTGTGGGGGGGCAAGCCAGACGCCATGTGCTTGTGCCCAATTTAATATCACTAATTGCACGGCCATATGGAGGGACAACACTTTAAAAATACCGTAAGATATCATTCAAAGTGGTTTCGGGTGGGGATGAGAGATTTCTCCAATATCTGGTGGGGTGGTGAGACCATAATGGAACTGTCGATTGTGGAACGTAGTCACAATCAGTCATTGTCGTTTATCATTTGTCCAAATAGCTTAAGAAATAAATTAGCAACAACAAAAAGGGTGGGGGGGTTGTGTTATTTTTTTATTTCATTTCTCGTTTCTATTGACAGGAGTTTGTTTTTTCGATCAGTTAACGGGATTTTCAGAAGTCTTGCCTTTGTATGCGGACAACAATTAAAAGACACACGATATGTTTTCACGTGAAAGAAAAAAAAAATATACACCTCACACATATGACAATAATAACGAAAATAAAACAATACAAGAAAAGAGTTTCGGTAATGAGTACCTAAAGGAAAATAATGTTGTTTACCAGTACACGGAAAATAATTATGTAAAATATTTCAAAATAAAGGGATTTTGGCGGATGACAGTGGCGGTGGGGTTGGGGGGGGTTGCGTTACAAAACAATTTCCGGCGTCGTTTTATTCCCCTGTTGTGTCCCAACGGTATTTTTGCTTACAACTTTAATGATATTGATCAACAACAACAAAAAAACAAAAACCTGACGAAAAAATAACGTGTAACGTATGGCAAAGGGAAAAAGGTATGGTGGAGGTGGGTAGGGGAATACAAGACAACAGACGATAATCCAACGTGTGTTTTTTTCATGGGTTTTAGAGGATTGCGCGGTTTGGGAAGGGGTGGGGTGGATACAGGTATATTAGTGTCGTCGTACTCTCGCCTGGAGGGCAGATATACTGTGTAATTTGTTTAAGCAACAAAACACCAGCCCCCCACCTTCCAAATGTCCAACTTTATGAATGTGAAGCACCTTTGTGGCACATTAAAACGCACCAGCCGCTGTTGCTTGCTACTTACTACTACTTCATTTCGGCTCGGTTTTTGAATAAATTTGAATAACAAAAGCATGTGGGGGAGGTTGTTGTATTTTTTTTTCAGAAGTGGGATGGGTGGTGCGTCAGGGATTTTTTGGGGTAGTTAAAGTTTCAATTACCTTAATTTTAGTTGTATAATATTTTAATAACAATATGATACACTCGAGTCTCAGGAACTTCCCTCCTTTTTTTTATTTTTTTTTTTTTTGTTGTTTCGCTTTCCTTTTCGTTTTTATTTCGATTCACTTTCACTTTTGATTTGGCGAGAAAATAACAAAAAAAAAGAAATGAAATGAATTTACTACGACGACGAGGCAGACGAGGACAACGAGAAACGACCAACGACCAACGACCAACGCGTAAAATCCGGATCACGAAAATTTGAACAACAAACAAACAAGTTTTTAAATTGTATGGAATAGCACTTTGAAAAATGTCCTTAATTATGCTAAATTTACTATGTAACTCCTCTTCTTTGTTTTTGGTTTTTTTTTTTTATTTATTTTTTGTACCTACGCGCTACAAAAAATCACGAAATAACTCTTAACGGCTAGGATATACCAGTGCTAGGACTATACTTGTAATAGTTTTTAATATATGTCAACAACAACGACAACAAGTTATGAAATGAGGAAAACAACTTCTGATAGTTTTCAAATGTACTTTTGCTTTTTATATAACATTCGTTGATAAAGGTTTTTTTTTTAATTTTTTGGCTACGCTTACTTAACCCACTAATTATCCGAGAGTCTCCTCGATCTTGGGTTGTTTTTTTTTTGTTATTTGTGCAGACGATTAATCGCTAGTACTAACTTTAGGGTGTCTTACTGACTTGATAAATAACAAGGACTTTTTTTTCTTTCTCAAAACTTCCTAAAAATATGTCTCCCCTTTGCGGCGGTGGCTCTTACGAATTTTGATTCATAGATATCAAAAAAAAAATAATATTACAATGTTCTTTCTTTTTTTCTCTCACGACATACGATGCGACGTACTGAAAAAACTCAGCACAACGGCGAAGGGTGATGTGATTAAATTGAAATTAGCACGGCCGCGGGCTGGCGAGCTCCCAGTTGGGGGCACAAAAGGGGGCGAGTCGCACATGTTTTCAAAATAAATAAATCAAAAGAGGAAATAGGAGGAACGCGAGTCAGTGTCCGAATGTACTTTTCAACTTCTGTTCGTTTTTTTTTTTCTTTTCTTTTCGTTCTGGCAACAAATTTTCGTTTACACTTATTTATTTTATTTTTTTTTCACATTAAGTTTTTTTTCGTTTTTACTCGGATTTGTGAAAATAACACACAGTAAATGTACTTCCCAAAACAAATTTTGAGCACCGCTTCTATTTTTTTTTAGAGTATCAAAATATTACGTCGGAATTCAACAAGACAACAACAGACCACACACAACAAAAATATAATAATTTTCAACAATTTAACAATTCGATCGCCTTTCTTCCGACTGTGAATCCTCCAGAGGATGTTTTTTGTTAAATAATTATCGTCACAGTATGAACTCATTGCATTCGTCGGTGACGATCTCGAAGGATCCGCCAGAGCCGCGCATCGCTTACTGAATCCTCGAGAAATTGTGTGAACACTTTTTGATGCGAAGAGATGAAAACGTTTTTATTTGCTTCTTCCTCTTTTCTTCTTCTTCTTTTTTTTTTTTGTTTGGTGCTTTCTCTCAGTTGAACGTTTTTTTTTTTCCCGTTTTCCTGAATATATGTATGTGCCAAGTTGTTGCTGGCCTGATGGTGAGTGTTGTTGTTATCCTTGTTGATTTGGAAGCGCGCGCGTGTTTCCTCCCATATAAGAGGGAGGATAAGATATTTATAAGCGAACAGAGGAGAGCCCAGTGTGTGGGAAAATACTGTAGTCCTTCATAGCGGGACTCCCCACTAAGCGAGAGCCCATAGAGTTGCTAGTCCCTTCACATAATATGCAAAACAAGGATAAAATCATGAGATCCAAAGTTGGGCAGAGACAAATAGTGACATCCTATCCAGCTTTCGGGACATACTCATGCGCCCAGGATAGTTGGGCAATTTTCATTATATGGGAAGGGAATCCAACCAAGAGAACACTCTCCCCGCACAATTTTGTGTCCTCTCTCCACACGGCAAACTCCCAGAGTCCTCTCCCAGCCCCCAGGACGAGCGCGGGAGCACCTGTATATTTACAAACATGCTCCGTAAGCGTGTCCTACTACTCATCCAAGCCTTATAAGCCCTCAATTTGGTACGTATCAACCGTTTAATAAGCGAAATATTTACAGACAATAGAGAGGGAATCCTGCGCCCCTCACCACTTCTCCGCGAGAACATCCCACCCCACCCTACCCCACCCCACCCACATCCATCCACCCCCTCTGGCAGATACAACATACGACGAACTGAGCACCTCTTGAAAGGAAACGAACCAAAAGTACTCTTAGAGCCCTTTCATCATCCCCTTATGACACTCAAGGGTTAATTAACTTCTCCCCGCAGATGCAGGTCGGGATATTATTTAATCGAGGGAAGCCAGAATAGGCATTTCCCCACGGTACGGACGGACAGTATTTATCTATTTCTATGCATCAAACGCATAGTTGATCCACCACCGCCCCTCTCTGCTCAACACACCTCCTCCCCACCACCCCTCCGCCTTCATAAAATAATTTCATTTCCTTCCGCACCCTCGCCACCCGCAAAGAAAAATATTTTTCACCTACTTACACACAGCGGAAAAACACAAAAGCAACAACAATTATAAATGAAACGAAAAAAAAAAAGAAAAAAAAATGTCAATAAGCTTTCCTTTGGAACTTGAAGAAAAAAAACAATTTTTTTTTTGCTTGTGGGCACTTGATAGAGAAGAGAGCTTCAAGAACGCTTTCGTTAATGGCGCGGCGCATTGAAAGGGTTAATGAAGGTAAACACATTTTTCAAAGTGAAAAGAGCTCTTCTTCTTCTCCTCGCATGCCCCAACGCCCTTGCACAGGAATTTCTAATTCAAAATTAATAAAAGCCCTTTGTCGGGGCTATGACCACTTTCGAACTCTAACAAAATTGTGTACGGCAAATCTGAGAAAACTGTCAAAATGATTTCCGTTGAGTTTACTAGGAGAAAAGTTCGGTAAAAAAAAATACTAGTTTTGCCCTCGAAGGCATTTTCCATTTGTAGGGCAGTCAGGGGAGTGTGCCTGCTGTCCCCCAAACTTTTTAAGGCAGCGTTGTTTTGTTTTAGTTGTTTTGGCGACGGTTGTGTAACGTTCTTTTTTGTTTATTTTATTTTCTAGCGGGAAAAATTCCAAGCGCTTCCCAAGAGCAGCGAGTTGGAAGCACTTCTCGCCCATACGGCAATCACAGTGACAAATGCATTGTGTGCTTTTCTACTGTAAAGCGAATTTACTAGCGGTAAATAATTCTGTATCTTCCTAAGAAGCGAATTTGAAGTGCTTCCAATAAATATCATTATGAAGCAGTTAGGAAGATTTTAATGCTTTTGCCTATTCTGCATTCTCTGCGAGTGAAAAATGCGTCAAAGCATATGCCCTGGGAAATACAAAGGAAGATTTGCTTATGTTTTCATTCGTAAAAAGGCGATGACATGATCATGTGTTTTGTTACGGGAATATTTTCAATTTCTGAATTCATGCTTTTTTATTTTAGTACATAAAATGTAACGACCTAATCACAGCCTGCAAATCAACAAATATTTCCTGCGAAACCGACCGAAAGAGTTATAAGCTCTATAACTGCTTCGCCTCTATGTCTATCTTCCAAAGAACCAAATAACAAGAAAATAGACAAATTTGCCAATGAGCATCCAAAGAAGCACACGAAAAGAAAATATGAAAAGCTTTCTTCCTCGTAATGACATGCCCTGACATTTTTAAGCTTCTGAAAATTGCTCTTTCATGCCTTCTTGTATGCTTCCAATTCCAGGTGGGCGTGAACTGGCCGTATGAGCGCGTAAGTGGTCTACCAGATGAAATTATAACACGAACGGTCTTATCCCAGTTGGAAATAGAAGCCTTTTATAAGGCATGTCTCACCCCTTCTTTGGAGTGGAGAAGGCCTTCCATTTCGTATCCTAATTCATATCCCTTTACACATGCATGCATGTCCCCAGAAGGAAAGTCCCAGTCGGAAATTGGACGAGGGCTTCCCAAAGAAGGCAGGTGGAAGGTCTTGGTTTTGCGTGCAAATCGTTAAAAACAAAAACCATGTGCGAGAAAATAAACAAGAACCGGCGAGAATCGAAATGATGTTATCGCACAACGTGCGTTTGGGAGAAAATTTTTAGTTTCATATCGAAGCGATAGGAGTGGAAAGAGTGCTGTGAGTTTATAAATATGTTTTTGTAAAAGGTTCGATATATTCGCTTTTAGAAGCAGTTTGAAAACTTCTTTTCTTCTGATTAAATTTCCATTTCTTAAGCTGGTGACACAACCAAATTTTGAACGCGTCGCAAGCGGTGCGTGCGATGACAGGCTTTAAAGCGACGCGTCGCATCCTTTGCGCAAATTTCTAAATATTAACGCGGCGCGTTCAACTTAACCTTATTTTTAATGAGCGACTCATAGAAGAAGTGCGCAAACGCAAGTTTATTTACAACAAGCGCATGAAATTATATAGGAATATAATTGTGAGGGACAAAGCATGGGCAGAGATAGCTGCAGCTCTAGGAGCCAAAGGTTTTTTTTAGTTTAGGTTTGCTTGTCAGTTGCCGCGTTCAATATTCTGTTGTAACTTACCTAGCGTCGTACGCGTCGCTTCATAAATGTCAACGCACGCAATGCCGCGACGCGCGCGTTGGCTGTGTCACTACCTTTATTATAAAATTATTCCTCTGCCTTTGAAACAGTAGAGGAATCATTATAATAAGAGATGCAAAATAATTGGAATAAAGAAAGCTTTTAAATATAGCTTTTTAAAGCACAAATATATGAAGAAAATAAAGACCTTCCTGACAGCTTCCTAGCTCCTTCCATGGAAGACCTGTTGACATGCCAAAAAAAGATATGAGGTGTCATGCGGAAAGGAAGGCCTTGCTCATTCAAAAGAAGGCCTGAAATATGCCTTATAGAAGCCTTCCATTTCCGACTGGCGCCTTCTTTCGAAGCAGCTGAGAAGCTTAGTACAGTTACATCTCAATAATGCTCCCGTAACCACAAGCCCTGTAAAGCCAATCCAAGAAAACAAAAATTCGTTAAGAGAATAAAGTAAACAAACTACCGCACGATGCAACACTCACTGAAACACTAAAAATGCCGAGCCTCACGGTATTGCTCGTCTGATCAGTTACTCGTATGTCTGTAGTGGTCTAACAGACTACTTGGCACGATTATGTTTTGCGTGGTGCAACGGTTTAGCAACGGTTTTTCGAAGTTTCCCCTCCACTTAATTTTGAAAATATGCTTGAGAGCAATAAAATCGACCCAACGCACAATGTTCAAATTGTGTGCGTCTGCGAATTAACTAACTGGAATAACAGGAGTTGATCCAAGGAGCAAATAAACGCTGCGTGCCGTTTGGCATAAAAAATATTTTTTATGTGTAACTAATGCAACATTACCTCACTTTTTTCCCCACCGATTTGAACGCATTCGGACTATTCGGAATGACTAGATCTGAACTCTATCAGTTCGCAACTTGTACCTCGTCGGTCGACATTTGCTCAGCACTGTGTCGGTTTAAAAATTTAATTAAAACGTTTCTCGCGATTGGAATACCATAAAATGTGCATAAGATTCTTCGTTGGACGCGAAAGGTGTTCTTATCATAAATTTTATGTGCTGGGCAACGGTGTGAATTGCAGAAAATGTGAAAACGTTTAGGGCGTCCCTTGATCGCAAGCAATTGCTACAGTTTTTTTTTCGTTTAAATTCCACATAATGGAACGTATGAGAATAAACTGAAACGGTGCTCTTCGTGTTTCGGATTCAGAATTCGGACTTCGAGGTCCTACATAATGTCTCTTTAGTGCAGTTCTCTCTCGAACAGATATAACAGTTTGAAGTGTTGGTTTTATGATTGGTTCGACTAGCGAGATCAGGTGGATGAAGTGTTATACGTTGGACTCCATGCAAGTAAGGACAAATAATTAACTTATTTGCGGCACTTTTTAAGCGAATTGCACTTTTTTCAAAAATAGGAAAAAACGATAGGAATTATGCTTATTTTTTTGGGACGACAACAGATGTTAGAATAATTTAAATTTTGGTTGTTTTTGCGATGGTGTGTAATGTAAGGCTCGTTTTTTTCGTTTTATGTATTCTTGGCTACACGCAAAACGTTCTGCAACTACAAGCCGTGAACTGGCCTGTGCGTAAGTCTGACGGATGAAAATATTGACATTGCGGCTCACTACGGAACAATGAAATCCGTTGACAAATTTGGTAATCTGGACATAGTGGAAAGAAGGGGAGAATAAAATGAATCTTCATTTTTAGAATAAAAACAAAAATTAATTCAAATCAGCAAACATTTTTGTTAATCAGATTTTATTTATTTAATCAATTTTTTCCTCTGTACAGTAATAATGATAATAAACGAACTACGTCTGTTTTCTCTGTAATCCTATTTGCGGGTGTTTTTCTCTTCCTCATTTTATTTTGGTAATTTTTCTTTCATCCTTTTATATAAAAGAACAATTTTTTCGTTTACCTTTTTTTCCCCCTATTTTTTTTTTTTTTGTATTCGCTCTTCACTTTTTTTTTTTGTTTGTTTTGTCTAAAAGCATATTTTTGAAACAATGAATTTGTGATGAAATAAATGAACATCTGGCTAGATGTGCTGTTTCCTCCGTACCCCTCGCGTTTAACTTACAAGAAAAATAAAACAAAAATTTTGTGATAAATGTTAAAAATGTTTTTTAATTTTCAATGCACTTATTTTTTTATTTCGGAAATGTTACATAGTTTCCCCGTTTCTAAGAACGTTTTACATGCATCTGCGCTGCGATTTTGCTGGCGCGTTAGCCTTTTTATTTAAATTCAAAGTGAAACAGATAATTGAGCGAAATGGCGGGAGAAGTGGGTGAATTGAGTCAAATATCGTATGGTCGGGTTTAAATTATCATTTTTTTTTCGTAGATATAATGTTTTATTATAAACACAAGTTTGTTTTTACCCTTACAAAGAACACTTCACTTTGCTTTTTTGTTATCCTAAAACTGGATTTTTACTTCAGCTCTTAAGATATATTTTTTTGAAAATAATGAAATAAAATGGTAGCGATTAGACAAACAGCGGCTGCTAAAAAGTGGGCCTATATTTTTTTTTTGTTATTTTAATTTTTTTTAACAGATTAAAACCACAACAGGTTACGCCCGTTGTTACCTCCACTGCATAGCCTAGTGTGACAAAAATTAAAATCTTCGTTTCGTACATTTTTTTGAAGCAAAAAACACTTTAACAGAGTATGATCGTTTTCTATCTTCAAATAATAAATGATGAATAATTATGAGCACGCCTTATTTAAAAATTCTTTCTTAATTTCACTTGTTTTTTGCGTTGTTGATTTATATCTGCTTCTTCATTTAATGCTTGCTTTTCCTTTTTCAATTGTTTTTTTTTTAACCCAAGGATGGAAAATCGTGTTCGTCATCGACTTTTGGAGCATTTTGTCCACCTCGTTGTCTATCAATGCCATCCTGTGGGAAAAATTTGGGGGGCTATTGATTTTTTTGGGGTTAGTTAATTACGGAAACTCTGGAATAATATTCATATTGACCTTCGGTTCGATATTCCTTGGCACACGTCCCTGCCTGCCGCCACCTACTCCACCACCAGCGCCAGCCCCGCCTTGTCCACGTGAACGTCCACGTCCACGTCCAACACCGCCACCTCGTCGACCATCGTTAAAATGAAATTCGATATCTAGAACACGTTGCAGCCGTCCAACACGTTGAGGGTACATTGATGGGTCATATTCAAATTCATCTTCACTTTCTTCATCCTAACAAAAAATAAAATTCCATTGTTCTTGTTTTACTATATTTTCGAGATTTTTTTCGGGGCATTTTGACAATATTTATAAAGGGTGATTTTTCGTCAGGTGCATTTTCCATAAACATAAAAGTATGTATTATCAAAATATCTTCCTGAACCTCACGATTAATCACTTCAAGTTTTTATTATTATTTAGTTAGTTAAAAATATGATAAAGTTTTTTTTGTACACACCCGTTTCTTGTTGTTCAAGGCAATCATTTTTTTCCATTGTGACAGATCCTCACCTTCACCAGCTTTCCTTATATTATATTGTGGTTTAGCACGGACAGCACGTTGGGCCTTCCACTCGTCGAGGGTCAGCTCTTTGGTTTCTTCTTCAATATTTGTCGTTTGTTGTTCCATCTGTTGTTCGCCAGTCGAGTCATCCTTATCTGTTAAAACTTTTTTTAAAAAAAATTTTTAGCAACGAAAAATTTCCAAAAAAATATAAACAAAACAAAAATCATAATAGTTAATTTGAAAAAATTTATTAGTAAGAGTAAAGCAGCCAGTCAGAAAACATTTTGTAAATGTCATGAACATCTGATTTCATAGGACCCGGCTACTGAAATTCAACACAAATAATAATCCTTACCATCTTCGTGGGATTTATTCAAATCCTCGATATCTTGTTTTGGTGAGCCCCAATTATGTGCGCCGGCACCGTCACGTTTATCGATTGCTTTAACGCCTGTTTTATCGGAACCAGATTGACGATCAAATTCACGCTTGCCACCACGTCCACCCTCAAAATTACGTTTTGGTGGGCCGCGTTGACGTTGTGGACGTTCAGGATTTTGTTGATAATCACCAGGGGCAGTGGAACCGTTTTGTTGCTGTAATGATGTCTGTTGGGAATTATATTGCTGCTGTTGCTGTGGCCGTTCATCACGATTGCGTCGATTATTCCGTTGTTCACGAGTTTCACCATTTTGTTGTTGTTGTTGTTGTTGCTGCTGCTGCTGCTGCTGTGGCTGCTGCTGCGGCTGCTGTTGTTGTTGCTGTTGATTCTGCTGCTGCTTAAAATTCACATTCTTGTCATTTTTGTAGCCTGGAAATGAAAAAAAAAAATATTTTATTTCACATAAATGAAAGGAAAAACTAACTATATCATATATCAAAACTTTTGACACTGACAGGCAGTCAAGCAGTTGTTTTGCTTTGAAGGAAATTTTATTCGGTATTCCCTATACCATTCCTTCCTTGAATTCCAAGTCTGCTCGGGGCACCCGGGTACCGGGGGTATATTTAAAAAAAACCTCTGTTAATAACCTAATCACACAAATTTATATTTTTCTAACCCCCCTCACCCCTTTCAAAATCACCAGTAATTCTGCGTGCCGTGATCCAATTTCTTCGCACACAAGGGGAGCCCATACACTGCACACCGCTCAAGCACACTCCTGCAGAAGAAATCCGTGCTAATTCGATCCACTTTTTTTTTTTTTTTGCTTACAATTAAACTGATTTTTTCACAAAATGTTCACTTTGCAGCCCGCACAAATCTTTCGCTGGAAGTTAATTTTACAAAAAAAAAAGGAGTAATACGAAAAAAACAAGTTCTAGCACACACACCAACACTATTGGACAGCAGTATTGAAAAATGAAAAGCACGTGAAGAAAAATTTTTGTTACAAATGGCGCTTGAATGGGCGCTCCTGTAGCTCACCTTATTTTTTTTAGAAGAACCCCTACAGCGTTACAGAAAAGTTTTATAAATATTTTACCGGGTAGATGATCGACTTTTCAAGATTGAAATGTTTGCCCAAAAGTATCCCAGAATATGCGGTGAAATGTTTTAGGTGAAATTCACAAAAATTGCGAAAAATTATATACGAGGGATCGCACATGAGAAAGAAAAGACAGGAAAGGGCCTCATACATAATAGTGGGATACCTGCGAAACTGCGTCGTCGTCTTATGGGCGTCTGACAGCCTCCTGCTAGGAAAACTGCCCCATTACGGAAATGGGATTAAATGTAAGCAAAAATAGACCAAAATAGTCTTTAGGTGGGTACCGGTTTATACACAAATTTACAAATTCGCTGGAAGCGGTGATTTACGGCTCTAATTTTGGCCTCTATTAGCGGCATACGCTGTACGGTGAAATGTCGATTGCAAGGTTGGGTATTTTTAAGAGTTAAAATGGGGTACCTGAACACGCAGAAAAAAATTTTTACAATACCTTCACGTGGTTGCCGCTGCTGGTCCTGATTATTACGGTAATTGGTCTGATCCTTGAACTGTCCTCCGGTCGCACCAGAAACCTTTTGCTTTTGCCCACCGCCTCCAGACATCGAATTAGAGGTCCCGGTACCACCGGAATTTCCAGTACCCTGACCCTGTCCGCTGCTAGGCTTTTTTTCAACATTTTTATTCATAGCCGACGACTTATTCTCCTTTTCTGCACCGCCACCAGAGGAGCCGCCGCCAATAACCAAATTACCCTTTTTACCTCCAATTTGATTATTTTGCTGATTTAACTGTTTCCCAGTTGAAGCGGTACCTGCCGAAATACCACCAGCATTTTTCTGTTGTTTATTCGGATTTGTCGACGGCTGCTGCTTCGTTTTACTTTTCTTAACTAAAGCATCTAGCGGATCACTTGCATCGTCGTCCATATACAGTAATTCGTATCGATTACTGCCCGAACCGTCCATTGTTTAACTTTTAATTCTAATTGTAATATCCTTAACAATTTTACACTATCGATGGATGGTGATTTTTGCGGATTTTCAAACTACAATAAACCACGGGAACGTTTTTTTAAAAAGTGAACGAGAAGAGACCCCCTTCAAACACACAAAAAAATGTTTCTTGGCTCTTTCTCGGCCCACTACTAACACAACAGTGCGCCACTAACCAGCTTTTACCCGACCGAACCTACCGTGAGACGGTTATGTGTAGAACTGTGGCTACACTATGTCATTTACCGATGGAATCCAAAGCTCTCTGTTCGCCTACAATCATTTTAGTCTACCTGTCCCACTCCCATTCTAAAAAGTTTTACAGCCTAGCTCCCTCGTTTGCGTGACTGGCGCATATCCTATTCTTCTCTTAAGAATCCGCATTATTCAACAAGATGTCCTATACTGTTCATCCCCTCTTGAGCATTTAAAGGAGAAGGATAGCTAGCCCCTTCCATGTGGCTGTGGCTGCTTGGTAGGGTTTCTTTCAAAAAAAAATTCTCTTTATTTGGTATGGATTACAATTGAAACTTTTGGCCAAGAAAATCCAATTAGAATTCACCATGGTGCCCAATCACCATGTCTTCAAACCACCGCAGACGTCAACAATGCGAGAAAATTTAGTAATTCTACCCAACTACAATTAAATTCAGCGACATCTCTTGAATAAATAACCGAAACATTTCCCAAAGAACTTGGAATATATAAACACGGAATGGCTTTATAAAAAAACAAATCGTGTGTTTATTTAGAGGAACCAAATCCCAAACAAATGGGAAAGGCGATGGGGAATTCAATAAAAAATCAAAAATAAAAGAATGTTAGTTGCATTAATTACGGTTTTCCCGAATTAATTAATCACCCTGTGACCCTTTGCGGCATTAACGGAACTCAACTTAACTGGGTTCAGTCAATCTCAACTTAAGCCAGAGAATTCAGGGAATTTCTCGTCGTTCGCAAAATCGTACCAAACACATGTTAGGTATGTGCAAGAGAGGGCTCTGCAGTTAAGTCGATTTTCATATGAAGTGTACAGCCCCCCAAATCTGTGAGGTCATTATTTTGAAGGTAGCTAGGGCGGTTGGTTGTTGGATAAGGCAATTACCCATTACGCCCAATTTCTCAACTCTCTTCCCTAGAAATTGGATATTGGCATGACTACCGGTCCCATGTAGCCATAGCAGGTCCAATTTCTCATATTTGTTTGTGGCCTTGAAATTTTCCGGCAAATTCGAGTGTGAGTGTCACTTACCCTACTGCAGCTACCGCTGGCTGCTACACCCAGTGTTGCCAGAAACATCAAGGCAGAAATCGGTAGTTGAATTCGGTATATGCTCCAAAAATTTTGGACAGGTCACTGTATCCGTTTCACTCTTCCAAATAAGACTGCATTACCAGCAGATAAATGTTATCTGTGACAGAAGGATCTCATTTAGTGCACACAAAGTCGTTCGATTCTGTAATTTACCCACCCACCGGTGCAAAACAATGCGTAAAAGGTAAAATTTGCCTTTTACAAAATATCAATGGACTGGAGATTGCCTTGGATGAGGTAAATTTTCCTTTTACATATTTTTTTGTGCGGTTTATGCCTTGAACTCGGCCAGAGAACATTTATTCAATTTTTAGATATTCTTTGGATTCTGCAAACGCACCCATGCACCCACGGTTGCACGGGGGATGCAATAGCTTTGCATTTTCCTGTTAAATGATTGGCAAGGTGGCCACACGATATCGCACACATAGAAATATAAGCCAACGCGGTCAGTCGGATAACAAATGAATTTTTCTGATTGGATGAAGAGGATCGTGACGCGATCCATCTCGGCATAGTCGAACAAGTCCTGCTATCGAGTGAAGGTGTTCGTTCCGTCGGCCGTCGTAATTAATTTTCCAATTGCATTTCACTGAATTGGTCGCACGGTAGTTCGGTGCGGATCCGTGTTTTGCTCTATCCAATATTTAAGATCGTAGTAATTTTACTGAAACAATTTTGAGGACATATTTTGTTTTGTGTACACAATGTGGACTAGGCTGTTTGTTTGATATTGGTTGTGCGGCTGGCTACCCGGGCGCGGGCCCGGGCTTCCGATATGACTGTGTGCTCGTGTCTCCTAAATAGAGGGAAAACCACCGTTCGGCGTGAGATTAATTACTTGCGGTGTGAAATTGCCTCATCGCGGAAGTTTATTTGGAAAAATTTCGGTGATAGAATTCTACTTAAATAACTAATAACTAAAAAAACATTAAACTTGTGTCCAAGGACAGAAAAGAGCGATTGTATCGATTGATTTAAATTCGGATTCGGAAAAACTTTAGTAAAAATGAACAATAAACAATCGGCGGGGGTTTGCAGCACCCATATGCCGATGTCATTACTTTCATCATCCCAGCACAATTGTGATCAAAATCTTGGCCCCAATAACAACGCCAATAGCGGGGCATCTCAAAATTCGGGGATTGGTGGCGGTACATGCGGTTTAGGGTCTACAGGTTGCAATAACATTAATAATCATTCTGTTGGTGGAGGCGGGCATTCTGGACAAAATACCAGCTGTGGTGTACTTCATAAAAATCGAATTTGTCGAGATTTTAATCGAGGGCTGTGTAGGCGCAAACAATGTCGGGTAATTTATTGCACTTGTAAATGTTATTTCTTTATGTATTTCTGAATTTTGGAACTTGCAGTATCCTCATGTCCTATCACCTGATCTGGTCGTGTTCTGTCACGATTTTCAGAATTCAAATTGTCCCAGGAAAAATTGCAAGTAAGTATTTAGAGCATGGCTATGCGAAATGATAATTACCTAAAGAATCCATACAATTAGTTATTATCATCAGATATAAAGTTTAAGCGAAATTACGGAACAAAGGTACTTAGCCGGTTTTTTTTGGAATTGCCCCAAAACCTCATGGAAATGTTCCATTTATGGTCGGAACGAGTGAATTAGGTAAGCATAAGTTCCCGCAAACAATACTTTCCCAAAAATTAGCTTGTTTTAACACAAAAAACACCAAAAATTGAAAATTTTGTTAAAGGAAAATCATCTGTAAGAAGATATTTTTTAAGAAAGGTAAATTTTTATTACGAATTCTTTCGTACCGATGTTTAAAAAGTTATTTACCATGTACATGAGCAAAAATTTCGATTGTACAAAGCAAGGACGATGCGAATAGCCACTCTGAATAATTTTATATCTCGAAAACAGACGTCAAAGTCAATTGATTTTTGCAATTTTTAGTGTTAAAACAAGTTAATATTTGGGAAAGTATTGTTTGCGGTAACTTATGCTTACCTAATTCACTCGTTCAGACCATAAATGGAACATTTCCATAAGGTTTTGGGGCAATTCCAAAAAAACCGGCTAAGTACCTTTAAGCCGAAATTACTGTATATTATTCAAAATTAAAAATATGTGCAAATAACCGGAGATTACCTATCTAAGTTTGGTAGGATTTCGGTCAATTGACTGTCGCTAGGACTTGTTGATAGTCCAGACTACAGAGTCTGAGGAGCACGCGCAGTAGTGTTGGCTACTTTTTTTTTTTTGCAAAATAACATCTATATATCTAAAATGAAAAATAAATGCAAATTCTACGAGTATCGACAGCACTGAGCACGAAACACGAAGCGTTATTTTATTTAACAAAAGAAAAACAACTCATTGGTTTTGAAGTTTTATTTCATCCTTTATTCCTCCTCCCTATAAAAATTTTGTTCGTTAATACGATTATTCCCTTAAAAAATAATAGGAATAAATTAAGGAGAATAATTATATTTTATTCTGTCATTGAACAGATTTCTGCACTATTCGCTGCAGGAAGAGGAATTTTATCGTAAATTCGGTGAATTTCCAGTGGATAATATGGCCGATGATAGTACTCCGCAAACATGTAAAGATATATTGATGTACGGCTCGTGTCGTCATCGGGATTGTTACCTAAACTCTGGAAGAATGGATTCGTCACTTCCGCCACCTCAAGTTCAGCCTACACCAAATATGTGGAGTGATCATTCTAGCTATATGGTGAACACAACAATTTCCTCTCAAATGGGAGACTATCGGACACCTTGTGATGAATTTCAAGGAATTAAGCGTGTATCACGTGTTGTTATGGATGGCCCAGAGTTTAAACGGTTCCGTGATGATTCTGAACGTGACGTACTCGCTATAATTCGGAATTTCGAAGAAGAGCAACTAATGCTCCGGCGGCGTGTTGAAGCAAACGAAATAAAAATTGCTGAATTGCGCGCATCTAACGAATATTTAATCGCGCAAAATGCCCAACTGCGAATGAATAACGTACAACAATGTTCAAGTGTCGTTAATCCTGTGACCGTAACGCAAACAACAAGTCAGCCCCAAACGCCTCAAGTTATGGGTGGAGTATCAATTGCGCCTGTGCAAGTTCAAGCGACACCAATTGTTAGTATCGCAACACCTCAGACACAAATTATCGCCAATAGTGCACCACCGTTGGCGATAGCCGCTAACACGTCACAGGCACAACAGTTGGCCATCGCTCAACAAAATATAAATTCTTTGTCCAGCACATCTCAGCCAATGGCAGCGACACATGCCCAACAAATTCTCGGCACTTCACAGATCACACTTGCACCAGCCATCGCTCAGGGTAAGTTAAATGTGTTTTTTTCATTAATTTGAGAAAAAAAAAAAAATAAATAACTGAAAAAAAAAAAATAATAATCGAAAAAAAAAAATTTTGATCTTAAAGGTCCCTCGATGGGTTTGACCATAAATACATCGCAGGCATTGGCCATGTCGAACGCCACACAGCCAATTATTTCCTACCCGGTTATGACTCACAGTATACTGCCGCATTAGACTTAACTGTACCGTTATTTGAATGCGGATATTGTAATATTATTTATTAAAACTATTATAGTAATAAATTCATTGGTTTGACGAAAAACTTTGTACAAAAACAATTTTCTGTTTATGCAATAAATTTCAATTCATTATTTCCGATATTTATATCACATTGTTTCTGATAAATTCAATTAACTTCCTTTCTAATGTTAACATGTTACTTTCTTGTTTAATTTAATTTGGTAAGTTGTTTATACAGCACCGAATTTGGCTTATTTTATTTTCATCTTCCTAGTCTGAAATTAGACTAAACTTTCCCCGAGAGTAATCCGCCACGCGACCATTAAGTATTTTATACACAAAAATAACGGCAGTGTATATTTGTTTTTGGTCTACATTAAACCTACAGGTTGCACTTAAGTATTATTTTCATCGCTCTGTTTGGCAATAATTCAATTGCTGTATTTCGTTTGAGCCTATTTAATAATATTGAGCAGTAATTAAAATGCGGTAATATAAGCGTGTTATATAACGATTTTATTTATGTTTAATTATTTTTTAATTATACCAAGTAATATATACTATTTACCGTTAAGTGGCTATAGAAGGGTAGCTAGACGCATAGACCTCCTCTCGCAGCTGGATATCTTGTAACCGGAAATTATGTTAAAATTTTTAGTTATATTTTGGTTTGTTGTATCCTTTACTCCTTAGTTGGTTGTTATTCTACTCTTAAGCAGGGGTTGTGCATATCTTTTTAATTAAAGAAGTACCACAGATGCACACAAATAAAATAATTGGGGCTTAGATCGGATAACTACTTTACTTCTTGAAGGCGATCTACTTAGAAAATATTTATCGCATAAGTACGAACAAAAAAAAATAAACGTAAAATGTATATAACTGGATTTTATTGATTTCAAATTAGCAAATTAGTTCTCCTATCTGAATTCCATGATTAATTTACCACTTCAGATATATGAAAATTCGCAAAAACACAAAAAGAAGGTAAGATTTCCCTTGCAAAGAGGATGACGTGTGATGGTTTTGTTTTCAGCGCAACGTAAGTTATGTTTGATTTCAAGGGTTTGTTTTTCATTATTTGTATAATTCCATATTCCATTTTTAATATCTCTTCTCACTTTCGCATGCGTATATTCCGCCTATTTTCTGTTTCGCTCTAACTTTCTTTAATTTTCATTCGTAATGGATCACTTTCGTTTTTTCGTTCTCTCTCTCTCCATCTTTCTCTATTTCATATTTTATTCCACTTTGCTATTTAATTTTTTCCGTAGCCTTTTCGCTCGTAATTTACCGTTATCTTGAAAAACAAAACAAAAATAAATAAAAGCAGAAGATATGGCGTTTTACTTGCACAATTTCCAAATTGCGATCGAATGGAGTTCTACGAATTTCTAAAACAAATTACTCCCAATTTCTTTTAATTTCGGGCCGTCCTCACTCTTAGAGTACTCTGATGATTTTTATTTTTCTATGATGGATTGAAAAAAAGGGCTCCTACGATATCTCTCAACTGATTTCTCTGCTCTTTCGCGACCTACGATGCGCTGCGTCCGTGTTCCATAGCACGGAGAAGCCCTGAAAAAGTGAATTGCAATTTTGCTGTATTTTCTTTGAAAGGAAACAACTTTTAAACTTTTAATTTTATTGGATTCATGCACAGGCGTCTTCCTACTACCCGTATGTGTCCAGAAATAGATAGATCCAGTGGAGAAATTGTGCAGCATCCGTATAAACAATAAACTCCTTCAAATCGCATAAATCACGTGCCCGTTCGTCCGGCAGGGAGGCTGAAACGATTCCACGTAATGTCCATCTGTGTCCGTGCAGCATCACGAATCCAACCCCAGAGTCGCCCTTGCATGGGCCGGTGCCGTCCCTATCGCCCGCACAGAACGTCCTGCTGGACGTGAGGCTTTGGAATTTTTCATTGGACCAAAGGCACACTGCCGTAGAGGCAACAGCCCCGTCAGCCTTTTTCGGCGTTGGAGATAGAGGATGGAGGTGATCGTGACCCCATCCGATAATCACACCCCGATCCCCCACAATTTCCTCTAAAAGGATTGCTCCCGACCAGAGGCAAACTGGACGGATGTAGTCGGTAAATGTGAGCGCTTCGTCCAGAAGGACCAGTGCAATGTCGGCGTCAGAAGACGTGCTTGTCTCATCGAAGTCTGGATGGATGTGGATTTCGCGGCACTCTGCCAAAATTGCCTCCTTCTCGGTCCACGTGCTCAAATTATGCCGTCCTAGCGCCACTACCGTTCGAGCGGGACTATACCTTTTCTTGGGTGCATGGAAGCAATGGGCTGCACTTAGCACAAGTCTCTTAGATATTATACTGCCGCCGCATCGGTACTCCAAGACTGTGAGATTGTGTACGTAGATAGCGGCCAACCAGGGCCAGGCCCCCTTTGGGATAAACTCATTTTTGCCTAAGGGCACTGCAGCTTGTCCACAAATGCCGGATATCGATTGGAGCTGGGTCATGTTCTGCAAGTCATTTTCTCGTGCTAGAGCTGCTGTGGCTGAACCATCGTCCTTGATGAACGTACTGTTCCGAATGTGCTCTAGCTGGATCAGAGTAACGAGCACCCCTCGCTCGCCGGGTCCCAGGCACACGAGTCTTCCATTAACCAAAATTTTCGCTATTCGGGGTACTGTTGTCCTGCTACTGGGGAACCTTACCTCATATAGCAACTGTGTGCAATTTCTTATTACGCTGCAGCTGAGGAGCTCAATTTCACCGATATAATCAGTGGGGGGTCGGCCACGGAGGGATAGAATCACCTTCAGGTGGACTACGCCTGGGGATGGTGGCTTCCTTAGGGACACTTCTCCATGCCACTGGGTCCCATCGAAACGATAGCGGAATATCTTCGGGCAGGGGCTAAACATTGTGGCTGAGCTAGGCGTTGAGCCGATTTTCAGTGGCTCCTTTAGTAGAAACAGGACACCAACAAGCAAAATGTCCCCAACGAGCATTCTCGCGGAAAATATTACGGAAACTATCCGTTTGACGGTGGTGGTGGATCATGGTGGTGTCGGCGGTGACTTACCTTTTTTTCCACCCGAAGGAAACATTTGTGCAACTCGGGGAGCCCTGCTTTTATTTCACTGCGTTTCTTGGAATATTTCTTTTCTATTTAAACAAAATTTGGGCCTCCACAAATTTCGATATTGAATGACTGGATGAGGTTGATTCAATAAAAAACTCTTTTCTTCCCACAAACATATAAAAAATTTTATTGAAGACTCCACATGTGTGTTTGCCAGTAGATTTCGGTGGCAATGATTCATTTTTGTTTACAAAATCAAAAAAAAAGGTGCACAAAAAAAAAATTAACACTTCGCAGTGGTCATCCGCGCCCTACCAATTGTTAAGGAAATCGAAACCCTTCCTCAGTTCGTCGTTCTCAAGAAGTAGTTTTGAGTCTTCGCAGATTTGCTTCTCTTCCTCCTCTTCGGAAGGTACTGAGGAGGATGATGTGAGACCGCTATAGCTGACGTTTTTGATCAAATTGAGACCTTCATCCTCTTCGTCGGCCTGGCCGACTACTTGGTTCGCCTTCAAGATGAGATTCGTGCCCGCATTGAAGATGAGATTGTTTTTACAGATAAACTTTGAGAGGAAGTTACCTTTACCGTCGTCGGTGTCAGAGTCCATCATGACCGCCATCATCCCGGCAACGATGGCGTTAGGGCCTCCAGTCCCTTTTTGTTCATTTGATGATTGCCTCTTGTCGCCGTAGAAGCGCTCGTACTTACTGCTCCCGTCGATTTTATCGAATCCCTTGGGATCGCATTGGTTTTGACCTATACCCGGATTCCCGGACGTTGACTTCTGATATTTTTGGATCTGCACCAGGGTCTGATGCACCTCGCTGGACTTGCAGTTGGCGTTGTTGTCGCTGAATAGCTTCAGGTTGATTTGGCTCTTTGTCTTGTAGCTAAAGGGTGCCGAGTGCTCGTCTCGGAATATGCCAATCACCTCGTCATGGACGACCCGGGAACCCGTCTTCTGGTCACAGAAAGAGGCGATACTCTTCCCGTCGTAACTGTAGATATTTTTGGTATTGAGTGTATCACAAGATTTCAGTTTTTCTTCCTCCCCTGTGGGCATGGCCACGTTTTGGGAGTACTCCTCATTGGAAATTGACTCTGAAGAGGACGAGATCGAGAAGTTATCGAAATATCGCAACGCTATCTCCGGCTGGATCAGGGTCTCGTTGATGATGTCAGTCTGTTCAGTGGCGCTCAGCTGGTTCCAGATGTGCTCGTAGGTTGACTTAGTCTCGTCGATGTCGATGGAAATTTTTCTTGCGATGGAGTTGAGGGTGGCGAAATACTCGTTGGCAGTGTCTTTGGATAGTTTCATGGTCATTTTGGGTTCAGGGGCTCCTCTCCCTGTCGCTATTCCAGATGGCTAGATGTGAGTAATGAAGATGAAGCGAGCTAGGCACGCCCGAGAACGAGATTCAAACCAGATACAAAACTCAGTTCTCCTGGCTTGCTGTCGTGCATAGGTCCCTCAAAAATAACTAAAAACAAATTGTTCCTAACTCGCATTTCAGGGAGTGATCTATTGCGCGCTTCCTATTGATCGGAGTCTAGCCATTTGTCCCTCTTATAACAAAGAGAGTTAGTTTCACGAATAATTGAACCTCCTCACTTCTCTAGGGAGAACGATTTGTTCATCCCCTAAAAAATCGGATTTCTTGTTATTTGTATTAACCGAAAACTTGGGGCTTGTACGAGTTGCGGAAACAGCACTTAATCCGAGGTAAACACAACAAACGAGCAACCAAATCCGTAGGTGTCAGACGGCCAGTACATACCACACCCCTTCCCTAATGGTTTCAGGGTTGTCACAAAAATACAAAACATTTTCCTCGAACTATTTAAAGTTGCACATCTCCATCGAATGATAAAAGTCCAATTGATAATTTTTCTGTTAAGAATTTTATTCGTCAGCTAGGCGGACTGCGTATCTGAATTAGAGATATCGATCGCAGGGTCGAACATGAGTTGAAAAATAAAATAGGGTTCAGTATTTTTCCGGTCGGACTTGTTTTTATATTTTGCGCTCCCCTTATTCCAAAAGTGCTATCCCAATAAAGAATTTTGGTGTTTTTGAAAACCCTCTTGGAAATGTGCTCTTTAATTTGGAAATTTTGATGGCAGATTCGAAATCAACGACCCCGAAAACCCCCTAGTGCGGACTTTCAGGGAAATGCTCAGTTAGCTGCGGGGTCCCACAGGGGTCTGTTCTCGGACCACTACTCTTCAGCTTTAACATCAATGACCTGCCAGGCAGCATTAATGCCGGAATTGTCCATATGTACGCTGATGACGTTCAGATCTTGTACTCTTCACATTTGGATCTGCTTAGCAATACTGTCTCCTCAATAAACCGTGACCTTTCTGCCTTATCCAGTTGGGCTACCCTCAACAGGTTAAGACTAAACCCTGACAAGTCCCAGGCGTTAGCCATCTACAGGACCCCGGTGAAGCATCTCATGAGTAACATCTACATTGACAACAGGGTTATTCCATTCGTTAGTGCAGCTAAGAGTCTTGGAGTGGTGATCAATGAAACGCTGAGCTGGAGTGATCATTTTTCCTTTTTGAGACAGCGAGTATTCTTGGCTATGCGGAGGCTCTCTACTCTGTAAAAAATTTTCTCCCATTTGCACTGAGGATTACCCTCATCCGAACTCTTATCCTACCTATCTTTATGTACGGGTCTGAAATGTTTGCTGGGTGCTCTGCAGGGGAGATGGATTGCATTAGAGTTTGCTTCAATACTTCTATTAGGTTTATATATAATTTGAAACCTCGGGCTCATGTCTCACCCTATGTCCACCGCTTCCTGGGTTTGTTCGCTGGATGACTTCTTTAGTCTTAGGGTTCTACTCTTGACTCGTAAGATCCTTCTGCAAGGTGCCCCTGTCTATCTGTATCAACGGTTTACTTTTCTCCGCTCGGCTCGTGTTAGATGCCTTCTGATTCCTTCCCATACATCGAAGACCATAGAGCTTTCATTCGCTGTAAGAGCTGCCCGTTTATGGAACGGCCTACCCGCCTCAATTAAGTGTGTCGCTTCACCCGTTGTCTTTAAAAATAACTGCCTAAGCCATTTGGCTAGTTAGCTTTGCTGGTTCACCGGTAGTTTATTTGAATCACTGCTTGTTTTTCCTGGGTGTCCCTCCCTATTTCTCACCGCGGTTTGTTTTTCCTTCCTTGTTTTGTGCGGGCTGTTGGGGTTGAGCGGGCATCATCTTGTGGGAGCGCGATTTGAAATTTGCAATGCTATTCTAAATTTAACTCTTATTTTTGAATTTAACTTACCTTCATCACATTATTGTAACTTAGTTTAAGCTGGTTTGATTTAACTTGACTTAGCTTAATTTACCTTCTGTCCAACTGTTTAAATTCGATTGTTTTAGTCATAGTGTTAGCTACGATTAGTTGTTGCTATGTTTCATCCTTTATTTTGTACTTCTTAGCAATCGTTATAAGATTGTAAACTGTACCAATTAAATAAAAAAAAAAAATCCATTGAACTTTAACTTTTTCGGTCGCCTTATTGATTCCGCCATTTTGAATTTGGAAAGTTTGAGGGCAGATTCGAAATCAGCGGCCCCGAAAACTTCCGAGTACCATTTTTCATAAATATTCCTTTAAGTTGGAAAATTCGCCGCCATATTGGATCCGACAAAAACACCATCCAAATTTTCGACTTTTCCGTTGGATTTTCCAAACATTTTCTTTCATATCAACCCTGTTATGCTAATTACGAATAAAACAAGAGAAAATTCAGCCAAATCAGTCGTGCCGTTCTCAAGTGATGACCTTTCATTCATGCGGCAATCGATTTTTATTTATATAGATAGACTAGCTTGCCCGGACCCGGCGTTTCTCGGGATACTATTAAATTTATATTCCTTAATTTTCCAACGCCTCCCTGCTGCACCACCGCCTCTCCTATGTGACCGAGAGGGGTGGGGGGTGGTCTCATATTTGAAAATTTGAATAGCAGACTCGAAATCAGTGATCCCGAAAATTCCCTAGTGCGGATTTGCAGGGAAACCCCTTGAAGTTTAACTTTCTCGGTCGCCATATTGGATCCACCATTTTGATTTCCAAAATTTTGAATGTAAGTGCGAGATCTGCGACCCCGAAAACCTCCAATTGCCTTTTTCATAAAGATTCCTTGAAGTTGGAAAATTTGCTTCCTGTACAAAACGGAAATTTCAATTTTTTCGATTTTCCGGCTTTTCCTTTGGGGTTTCCCGAATTTTCTTTTTTTGAAACCTCCCCTGTGTTATAGCAAACAAAACAAAACAAAATTATCGAAGTCGGTCAAGCCGTTTTTGAGTTTTAGTGAGACTAACGCACAGCAATTCATTTTTATATATATAGATACCAAAAATAAGTCTAATCCGAAAAGCTGTAACCGAAGACTCTGAACCTCCCGAATGGTACAAAAATATGATGAACAACCACATTTTCGTTCTCAGGGTTTCTCTTCTTCCGAAACGACGTCAGCAGTCCTAGTGGCCTTGGAAAAAAAATACTGGAAAAACACATCCCATGGGAGAACATTTAATCCCGGGCGCTGAACCTGCCAAATAACACACAAAACAAGACAAAAATCCCGATTTCGTTCTTCGGGCTCCCGTTGTTTCGAAATTACATTGGCAGTCCTGAATTTATTTTTGGACGAACGGTCCTTGGAGAAAAATTCGTGTTGCTGGTAGACCTTGATTTAAATTGTTCTCTGCGGATATTTTACTAATCCAAAGATTTCTTCAGGGATTGGGAGGAAGAAAATACCAGGCACATTTTTCGTTGTAAAAGAACTTTTTTTTTTCGAAGCACTTAAAAGTACAAAACTTAAACTCATAAAAATGGCAGAACTGTAAAGTAGCAAAAATTGGTGAAGTGGTTCCGAGGTTGTGGATAAGGGGGGCAAGGTAGATAATGAAAAGCTACTGTGATATATATAATATATAATATATATTTTCCCCAAAAAAAGAAAAGAAATGATCATCCTAACGATGGAAGGAATTCGAGTGACTTAATGTACGCTATAAGTACGTTAGAGTTTTTGAGAACTTATGAATGTATGTCTGTCTGTTCCTACTCTGGGCTTATAAGAAAATTTACAGATTGAGACGCGCGTCCTAACAATATGCTATTGGCTCCCCGGACGAACGCTTACTTAACCCTTTTTTGTTACTTTTTATTTTTTTTTAATCAATTATTTTAATTTTTAACTTTTTTTTTTTTAAATACTTTGTTTGATTCGAGTCTGAGGTTAAGCAGCAGACGCTTATGAATATCGGCAGTGTTCACTGGGTGTGTCGTTTAAGGTTCTACGGCCTAGTTACAGCCAAAAGTACGTCCTAAAAACGTTAAAAGGGATCTGGTGTGAAACGAGGAGTCCTCGAGGGGAGCTTACAAAAATAAGGAGGTCTTACGCCCTAAGTTATCAGCTGTAATGTTTTTTTTTTTTTTAAGTAGTTCAAAAACTCGTCTCTATACAGTATAAAAAATATATCACAATTAAAAAAATGCAAGAGAGAAAACATTGCAGTCGATGAAAGTAGAGAGCGATGGATTGGCAATTCGATGGCCTTACTTTAATTCCGTACATCCTACGTGCTATGCTAGTCGAGACTGTTTGTTTCTTTCCTTTTCGTCTGTTTGTTTGTTTGTTTGTTCTGTCTGACTTACAAATATAACTCGTATAAAAAAAATTCGTTCTCGTCGTCTTACTTACAAACCTACTCCTTGCGACAATTCATAACCGTCTACTGCCCACTTGAATGGCTGTCTTTTCGTTTGTTTCTCTGTTCTTCTTATTCATGTCATCATTTTCTACCGTAAATATCTTCTATGTTCCTTACTCTGATAGTAACTAAATTGACAATTTAAACAATTCCACTTTTTCTTTACCCCTGACAACAAAAAAGAACAAAAAAAAAATACACCAAAAATATTGTTTCCTTACAATGGCAATAGAAAATTAATGTAAAAAAAAAACCTTTTGCAGCCTTAATATCAATGGTTTTTTACGTTTCACTTTTTTTTGTTTCGTTTTTGTATTTTTAGCTTTTTTTCCTTTCCTTTTTTTTAATTTATTTCGAAGAAAAATTGACGAGTCCATTAATATAGAAGGAGCAGGCATTTTAGATCAGTCGTAGTCAAATTGTTGACCGAGATTATGTCACCATTTACAAGGCTCAAGTCATCTGAAATCAAACAAAAAACATATTTTATTTTCACCACTTTCCAATTCATCAATTTTTTAAAATTCAAAATAAATTCGCTCTCTCCCGGCCTCACGGTCAGTAAATTTTAAAGTAAAACTGAAAAAAAGGGATTGCGGTTACTTACGTTTTTGATTTTTTTGTCAGCAAGCTGAAGTTTCTTCACCGTCCAAGGTGCAGGCCACATTTTCCAGTTTATGTGCAAGATGCATCTTCTTGCAGTTGATATCCACCTCAAGTGTCTGCATGATCTATTTTTATGTTTTTGAGAAATGCCGTTAGAAAAGGGCTCGGGCTGAGGGTGAATAGAGCGTTACCTGGTCTCTGTACTTTGTTACGTAGATGTAGAGCTCCTTAAGTGCTGCTATCGTGTCAAATTCGTCGCTCTGCTGCACGGAGAGCTGCTGCATGGCAGTGCCCATCTCCTGGTCACTGATTTGAGGTAGGCGGGCCACTTCGCGGTAGAACTGCTTTACCATATCACGGTATGTTGGAATGTCCTGAAAATATGCAATTGAAATGGTTAGATATCACATGGAAATTCTGCGATCGAAGCTAGCGAACAGTTACTTTAGCAAAGAGCAGTTTATTCGACGGCGAATCCTTTCCCAGCCGGTGCTCGGTGGTCGAGCAGGCGTCCATGAACGTCTGGGCGATCACACTGAGGCAGGCATCGACGGTAGTTGTCTTATTAATATCGAAAATGAAATCAGGATTTTTTATGAAGTTCACCCAGAACCGCAACGGCAGACTGTTTGACTTCCAAGCGTGGACGATCTCCTGATCTTGGATGCCGTGGCGGCGTGCGGCCTCGTCGAGAAGATCGAACAGCCACTTAACGGCTGGCGGCAGCTCCTCATTGACCGTTAGAATGGTCGCGAAAAAATCATCGACAAACTTTTGTATTGTCCCTTTGGTCGCAAGAAGGCGGGTCAGAAAAATTTCGGGTATAGCTTTATGCGTTCTTTCCGCCCCCGCTGTTGAGAGGGCTGAGTTTTTCACGTTCATGTGATGGTCAGCCAGGAGGGGCTTCACAAGGTGGTAGATTCTGGGTTGCTGGAGTCCAGACTCCAAGTCTCCGTTGATAATAATATGCGATTGGGAATTGTTTATGTAGTAAACTGTAAAGGGGATGGGCTGAGTTAGTACCTAAAATCACAATTCCAGAGACTTACAGTTGTGATAAGGCTGCTGTTTGCTGTAGTTGATGTTGTAGCTGTCGTTCTGTCTAGCAATAAGCGACATAACAGCCGATTCCTTGACACCATAGTGCGCTAAAGTGTTCAGCCTTTTCCATCCATTGATCGTTTTCGTTGTTAAGTCCTCGTCCTGTAGGGTAAGATGACCCCCTCGACCGTGACGCCATTCGAGATCAACCTCGTGGACAGAGGGTCGCATTGAGAATGGCGTATTCTTGAATAAGGCATCGAGTATCTTCGACTTAACCTGAGATATCGTGTCCCAATCGAGCACCTTACACTGCACCTTCTCATCGAGATCATCTTGGACAATGTGCAAGGTCACAATTGAGTGCTCGATCTGCTCACGGAGCAATTTCTCCTCGGACAGGGAGTATCGAGCATCGTTCGTTACGGCGTCAACCAGACCCTTCTCGATTTGATGCTTGATCGCCTTAAACAGAAGGAATAGGCTTGATCCAGCGTACTCCTTCAGGTAGTCGTACATGCATATCGCCATATAGTTAGTTAGCATCTTTTCCACAACGCTCTCCGTCCTTCGCAACATTAGCTGCGGATGTTTCGTCATCACCGACTTGTCGATAAGACGCAACAGGAGACACTTGAGGATCTCAGTTGCGTATTCCATTTTGTTCATTAGAACGATCATGAGGAGCGAGGCGACATTCACCCTAAGAAATGGGGAAGATTTGTAAGAATAGAGAGAACAAATCGTGTGGCTTAAATCTCCCCAATAATCCCGGAATAAATGCCCCGAACAAATAATCTACCTGCCAGAGAAAATCCCATCGAAATCGGTTCAACCGTTCGCGAGATTAGCTCGGGTAAACAGACAGACAGACCCACAAAAAATTGCCTAAATCATGCCCGACAAAATACTCTGCCTTCCAGTGAAAGTCTCACCGAAATCGGTTTAGCTGTTCCCGAGATAAGCCCCAACAAACAGACAAAAATTGTTGACATCTTTGTGGAGTTTTTGTTACACACATGTGGTGTAAATAAACATAAGGTTAGAGGATTCATACATTGCTAGAATTCTGTGTTGTGCTTTCGAGAGACCCTTTCTCGAGTACGCCAGTATATTCAGTTGGGTCCTCTTCATACACCTCCTGATAAGGATAGGCTCAAGTTGATCTCTGAAGAACTTACTGCCCTTTTAAACATTTCTGCCCCAGTCCGTCTGAATAGAAAGAAAGGTTTGTACATAGTCCTGAGGAGTGAGACTTTGTCAATTAAAAAATACAAAAATATCCTCTTTTACCGTTTGCCAGTTGAATTTTGTGAGATGCGGAAATTGTTCTAGACGGTTTGAGCAAACGGATCAAAAACTAATTTTTCCAGCAGACGACCGGTGCGGTTGCGACCCGGTTATTTCAAATGTGCGAGTGCTACACCGTCAGGCCCCCCTTGTAAAAAAACCCTCGAAACCCCCTCGAGAACCCGCAACAAACGGTCATTTAGTCTGCTACGGTTCAAGGACAAACACTAGACGAGACGGGAGCCGTGAGGGTGAGCCATGCCAAAAAAAATAAAAGAGCTGATACGATCCACAATGCTCATAAAGAGAATAGGAACGGAACGTTCACAATGAGACAACAAAAGGAAAGAGAAGAGTTCAAGTCCGAAATTCGGAAACTCTGAGAGTAAGTTCTCAAATTTTGTTTTGTTTTTATTTACGAAGCAAACGGCTGAGAATGGAACAGCCTGTAGAATGCGTCGATGGTTTCCTTTCCCACATATTCGCGAGAAGTTGAAATGCGCCCATCACGAGATTCTGCGGGCGCGGGTCTTAGGACAGACCGACGGTTTCATTTTCAGCCGTTTGCTTCGTAAATTAAAACAAAACAAAATTTGAGAACTTACTCTCAGAGTTTCCGAATTTCGGACTTGAACTCTTCTCTTTCCTTTTGTTGTCTCATTGAAAACGTTCCGTTCCTATTCTCTTTATGAGCATTGTGGATCGTATCAGCTCTTTTATTTTTTTTGGCATGGCTCACCCTCACGGCTCCCGTCTCGTCTAGTGTTTGTCCTTGAACCGTAGCAGACTAAATGACCGTTTGTTGCGGGTTCTCGAGGGGGTGTCGAGGGTTTTTTTACAAGGGGGGCCTGACGGTGCAGCACTCGCACATTTGAAATAACCGGGTCGCAACCGCACCGGTCGTCTGGTCTCCTATGGGGTACAGATCTTAAGGGAAATAAAACTGTAATACAGCACTTTCGGACTTGACTTTACTCCTTCCTTGTGCTGTGTGTTCAAATCATTCCTATTTCATTCGTAAGCATTGGAAAGGGTTGGCTGAGGCTCTCTGAATTGCATTGCTGTAGAGTAAGGGGAATATCTATACATAACTGTAATTCGTCGCCTGCTTGATTTTATTTGGGATACAGTGATCGCAAAGAGCACACTTATAATCAGAATTGCCTTCAAACTAAGCAGTTGTCTGATTTTAAGCTAATTTTTATTTTGTTCTTTTGTTTTCTTTTAGTGCAACCTGTAAGCTACTACCTTCCAGGTGCCTACCTCGGGACGTGGGATTGGTGAACGGTTTTTTTTTCAAAGTGCTTCCGCGACAACGGTGTCTTACGATAAGAGGCAAGTCCACCCTTGAAGGGTCGTTTTTTTTTTTTTTTTTGTCAAATTTCGAAATATAACTGTCGCGTGTAGTTTGTACTCGGCACACAATTATAAAATTTTGAATTTAAATTTTGTTCGCTTATATCATTTTAATATTTTTCACTGCGGATGTGTTTTGTTTTGCTGTTAAATTGCGGAGTTTACAGTTACAGGTATTTGCAGCCTTCAAGTAGCAGGTGAGTTTATTTTAAATTTATTACGGTAATTAATTACGGCACATTCGGGATTAACTTTTGCTGTCTTATTCAAAACTTTCCTATTTGTTCCATTCGTAAGCATTGGGGGAGGTTCTTGTTACCTGGGGCCCACTTTTTGGGAACCGGATTCGAAAGATTTTGCTGAACGGAAAAATAATGAAAAAATTCTTTTAGGAAAATTCTATTATATATCATAATTTCCCTTTAATAAACTGCCAGTGGAGTTAATTAGCACAGCAAAATGTTTCGAACCCCGTTCCCAAAAAGCGGGGCCCAGGAAACAAGAATCGTGCCAAGCATTGGTTAGGAAAGGGTTGACTGGGGCTTTTTGATTTGCTTAGAGTAAGGGGAAAATTCATAACTGTACTTTCGACAAACAGCGATCGCAACGAGAACGTATAAGAAATTCCTTAAAACTACGCACTTGTCCTGATTTGTAGCTAATCTTTATTTTGTTCTTTTGCTTTTTTATAGTGCAATCTGTGAGGTACCTCCAAGGTGCCTAGCCTACCTTGGGACGTGGGATTGGTGAACAGTGTTTTTTTTTTAAGTGTTTTAAGATAAAAGGGTAGACGACCCTTGAGGGCCTGTTTGTTTTTGTGAAATTTCAAAATTTAAGTGTTCGCTTATATCATTTTAATATTTTCTCACTACAAGTGTGTTTTTTTTTCTGTTAAATTGCGAAGTGTGCAGTTGGAGGAGTTTGCAGTCTTCAAGCTACAGGAGTTAACGGTCATCAAGTTCGAGGTGAGTTTATTTTAAATTAAATTTTAAATTAGTATTTTGTAATAATAATAAAAATAATGTGAGGGGCTGTGCAAAAACTAGAACTTGAATGCGACGTAACTATAAATCTGATATCCCGGATGCCCCAAGAGCGGATAAGCACTTATTTAACTTGCTTTGTTGTCTGTCTGTCTGTTACAAATCCCGCAACGTACCAGTTTTAACCAGTTTCCACTATCGTAATTGACTGAAATTTGTTATATGAAAGTGCGTTGTGGTATGGAACACCCAGTCCACGAAGCTCGCCTAACACAATTTCTTTTTTTATATATTTAGAAATTTAAAATTATCATCGCAAATTATATAAATGAACGGAAGGGTAGTGTATCTTACTTGTCTCTAATGTTAAAGGACTTTTGCGCCTCTAGGGTTTCGATGAAGGCCAGAACAAAGTACTTATTGCTGATCAACTGCTCAAATTGAAGCATTGCTGTGTCATAGTTGGTCCTGGGGGTGTTAAGGCGGAGCTATATTTATAAAAAAAAAAATAAATAAGTTAGTTTCATTCTTCCATTTCTATTTTGTAATGCGTAACAACCTTTACCTTCGGAGAATTTAGAACAGGATGATCGGAGACGCCCGGGAAGAAGACCTTCATAATATAATTGACGTGATCGAGGGTTGGTATTCCTGTACTTTCCAGATCGGCGGTCAAATCAGTCATGTCTGTCTGGAGTTCGGCGAATGCTTGCTTACATTCGAGTCGTACATTGCTCTCCAGTGTATCCATTTGGATCTGGATACGCTTATATTCCCGTTCAGCCTGCGTACTTTTTCTCCTGTAGACGACCAGAATGACGATGAGGAGAATCACAATTATGAAGATCCCGATGGCTATCCCAACCATAGCGTGGGAGAATGTGTATGGTTTTAGAAGTTCGTACTTCAAATGTCCAATAGGGAATCTCAGGGAGCGCCCTACCCTCACAACGACCAGAGGGAGGTCAGCATTTGTTCCGACGCCATTCTCATCTGTTGGAAGGGGTTGCTGCTCGGGTGGTGTGCACACCAACTGTGTAAGGGCTAAACTGGTCACATTGCACTGCTGCACCCCAATGGTAACGTTAACGTCCGTCTCATCGGAGGCTATGTTCAGATTCTCCCCCTCAATCACCAGAGTGTCACCCTTGTACAATTTCATCCCATTCGGGAAGGAAAAATAGTTGGGATCGTCGACGTAAACAATGGTGCTGCGTATGCTTGAGAAATCTTTGCTCAAATCCTTCACTGACTGGACATTGTCCATGACGAAACCGATTTGTAAACTCAGTTGGGTCTCACGAATTTTTAAGGCGGCAGGATCATTACCCCCCGTCGGGATGGAAAAATACCCGATCGTCGTAAAATAGCTGCTCTCTGAAATGCTTCGCTTCTGGAGGCTGTCATAGTCCACTTGATTATTCTGGAGTTGCTCAACGGATTTTTTGTAAGCGAAAAATTTTGAATTTACCGGCGGTGAGGGGCACTCCATTTGATTTGAATTTATCACAAAACAAGAGCTCTTGTTCACTCGCTCCTCATCGAAGAACACCTCAATTTCGGGCTTTTGAATAGAGTCCAGATAAGTCCCGTGCACGGTTAACATACGCCCTCCGCTCGCGAAGCTCCTTAACGGTTTGATTTGCATGATTTTCGGATCCTGGGTATAGTTGTAGATGCTGCATGATCCATACAGGAAGGGGTAGTTGTGTCGGTGATCGTAAGGGTTACAACTGAAAGATCTGTTCGCTCCGTCCACGACAAGGGTTAGGGTTCTTATTGGTTCAGCCTGGCGGGCGGCAGATGTGATGCAGGTAAGGCGGCTACTCGATGCCTGGGTCACGTTTATGTAGCATTCGTAGTCGTCGAGGAAAGCCCTTATGTGGGACCCTATGTTAAGGTACTTGCCGATTAGGGAGAGTTGCGTACCTCCACTTTTGGGGCCCATTGTCGGGTGTAAACCCTCCAGCTTGATGTCCTTGAACTGAAACTGCACACTTGACTCAGTGTATCCGGCATCATTGGCCACTTTTATGGGAGCGGTTATTTCATGGGAAACAGCCCCTGTGCGGCATTCGATTTTCACCGAAATTTCATAATTGACCAGCTCGCATGGAACGTTCCCTATGCTGATCTTGCCCCGCACATCTTCCTCTTTAATTCCAAGATTGCTACCCTCAATTATGACGAGGGTTCCGCCCTCAATTGGTCCGCTTAACGGCTTGATCATGTCAATCCTCGGCCGTGGACACTCGTTCGGTTTGTCCACCGGACAGGTCTCATTGTAGACGCACGAGTTCCCGCACCACGAGCATTGGTACTTCGGGTCGCGGGTCACACATAAGCTGCAATCAGCGTGCTCCCTATGGGAACCCAATATGTCGCACTTGTACAAAATCACAGAGGCTGTGTCGATGTAATGCTGCCGATTCCAAGTAACGTCCACTTTGGCGACGTACTCGTTCGTGTTGACCTCGTAAAAGTACTGCGTGCAAGTGCAGACAAGATGTTAGCACCTTTCTGTTTTTTTAGTGATTTTAAAAGGGGATAGGTACTTACTTGGGTCTTCTCGCACACGACGTACTTGTTCGATTCCACCCGCGCTGGAAGAAGCATTTGCGCCCCTTCGATGTTCACGGTGCAGAGGAAGCCCGTGTGAGCGCTCTTCGGCTTTGGGAGATTCTCAATCTCGAGGCGTATCTCCTTCAGGACGTTGACTGGCAACAAAATTGGCGTGGCTTGATGCTTGAAATGGGGACACATCTAAGGGAATAAAAAAATTATATTGCACCTATATATATTTTTATCTATGAATCTACCCACCTCCTCTTTAGCAATTATGTTCTCCATGTTTCTACACTGTCCCATTTGGTGGACGCATTTATTGTCAAAAATGCACCAGCTGCAGCCCCACTGACTCTTCACACACTCACGACACGTGTTGTGTCGCGTACAATCGAAGAAGGCGAAAGACCTTGAAACAAAGTCCTTATTCGTCTCAGAGCTCCTAACGGAGAGTGGAACAAGAACGTGGTCCTTGTTTGGTTCTATGAGCAACCTCTGCTCAATCGGCGGCGTTAGACATGAGAGTCCATTCTCCATTACCTCAGCGTCGATTGGTGTCGAATTCCCGAAAACGCAGCGGTATTTCGCATTTAGGGGCTCCGGAAGGGTGCGTATTATCAACTGGACTGTTGCCAGCTCCGAAATCGGGATCTTGTCAGGTACAATCGATTCAAAATCAATGCACTGCTGGCCACTGCCCAAGGACAGCCATCGTGCTGCACTGGTGTCTTTCTGGCAGGCACTTCGAACGGTACACCGTTTCTCGAGGGAACACCACCCGCAAAAGGGATCCCGTGACTCAAGGCAACTGGAACAGTTCGTGTAGACCCCACAGTGCTCCACACGAAGCTTTGTAATCTGTAAAAATATAAAATCGATCGTTTTCATCCATTTCCGATAGAGGGCTGAACAGCAAACCTTTTTCTTCGAAAGAATGTAAAGGTAATCCTTTCTTGGTGACATCATTGTGTCCGGCAGGATCGTATTACCTGGATCGACTTTTATCTCCTCGTATTCTCCAGGCGTTTGGCCCGATATTAACACCTGTGGAGAGAATGCAGGTTTATGCAGACCTCCTATTCTTCAAAACAGATCCTAAAAAGCATTTCGGATTTACCTTCTTTATACTACCGTCTTCAGTACCCAAAAACGCCAAGGAATGTGGACCCGTCGTTGTGGCGGTGACCGATGTGATGGACTCATTCTCAAAGTGGAAAAGGGCTTGCGCTCTTACCGGTGAGACACCGCTGATTTTTAGGCCAGCTGAACAGAAATTGTAAATATTCCCCAGCGACTGTGGAAATAATAGGAAATTGCGATTAATAGGGTAAAATCATCCCCCCCGTTGTGCTCCAAAACCTTGTCCGCTAGTTTTCTGTTTTACGAAATTTCTCTTCCAAATTTGGAATGCTGCAGAATAAAATTTTGTGCTCCCGCCCACAAAAGATTATTATGTTAGCCCTACCCCCATAGAGCAAAAAGGGCTGAAGGCCGCCACATTGGGGGACTTCTGGCCTTTGGAGTCACATAACTGAATTTTTTGTCACCCATAAAATGTTGGCTCCGGTCTCATTTTTTTTAAGCCCCACATAAAAAGTGCCAAATTTTCGAAATTCAAGATGGCGGCTCCAATATGGCCGACACAAAATATCAAACTTGTTCAGATATTCATGAAAGTTGGTATGTGGGGGTTTTTGGAGCCTGTGGTTTCAAATATTTTGCGTAATTTTAAAAATAAAGTTTTACAAATGTTTGCCCAATTTTCCAAATGTGAAATTTGTTTAGGGATCATAACTTATCATTGTGTTGCGAAAAATGAGTTTCACATCTGGGAATTGTATAATTTTTGGTTTCGAAATGAAACCAAATTTTCTCTTACGGGTTGACATGTTTTTTTATGCTGGACAAAGTTTCAGAAAGGGCAGATATTTTCGAGATAGGGTGACTTGTTGCATAAGACAGTTGTGGTAGGAGTCAGTAAGCTGATTATGTCATGGACTTACCCCAGCCATAGGGCACTTTCCGTCATTTATGGTGCCCGAAATGTATCCCAAATTGCGGTCCTTGATGGTGCCATTGAAGCACATGTGCACGTTCTCGATGAAAAGCTCCTCAATCTCCTTGAGGCTGTAAATGCACATGGCCGATTTGGGCTCCGGCTGGCTTGTGATTTCTTTGGACGGGGAGAATACAGCGACCAGTACGTAGTCGTCCCGCTTAACACCCAGCTGCTGTCCTAGCTTTTGGCCAGCCACTGTAATTTTAGCATCCCGCAGAATATTGTAGTCAACGTTGCTCTGTGTCGCCAGACATTGAATCGTTATTTCGGTGTAGCTCTCGTAGTTTGAGTCAGTTATACAAATCCGGGCTAGCCGGGTTACATATCCAGCCTCCTCGGCCAGATGGGACTGCTTCTGCACAATAGCAAAGTACGTGTAGTCGGAAGAGTTGAAACCGTAGATATAGTCGACTAGGAAGTGGTCCCGGTACTTGACGTCGATGTTAATAATTGACTGCTGGATCGAATACTCTGCGTAGTTAAGGCTGTCTAGTTTTCGGGATGATATGGCCGGGACATCGTGTCTGTACTCTCCGATGTTCGTGAACGTCGTTCCAACGTAGAGGATATTCTCACGCTTCCACGAGGCATACTGGGACGGGCCAATAAATGCATACGTCGACGAGTGCTCGTCATTTGCAGCAAGGGGTGTTGCTATGAACTTCGGGGAGTCTGGGAATGTCGTCAGATTGTAAATTTGGCAAGCCCCCTGTCTAGTGCTCCCGCACGCGATAAGGGTCTCCCCGATCGGATTGACAATGAGAATCTTGTTGTGGTTTGTTGTTTGTACTGTTTCTACGTCATCAGGGCATCCCCCCGCGTAGCACTGAGGGCTGTCGTGTATGGGGCCAGTAACTGCCTGTTGTACAACCTTAAGCTCCTCGCTCAGCTGGATGATTTTGTTTGTCGCTCCGGCATAGAGAATGGAGCGCCTCCTGTCGTAGGCCATGTGTGTAAAGTAGCTGCTTCCCTCCCCCGTTCCGGGAAGGGTGTACTGAGCAATAATATCTGGTGATAGCGCCGTCCCATTACCACCGCTGGCCGCACCTTGTTTACTACGATTCGATAGCGGCTCTACTGTTTGCATTACCATCGCATGTAAGGCTAAGAGCACAATAACTGGCGATAGGACGGACATGACCGCGGATCGGGGGGACGGCGAGGCAGTCTCCTTTATATATTTCTTAAACAATTAAATGAATGAAACGAGAAACGAAACAAAATAAATTCTCTTTTCAGATTCTCACAATTACAGTCAATTCACGGATCCAATTTTATTACAAAATAAAATTTGAGGCACTGGATGGGAGCCGTTCTTTTGGTGGGGTACCCAGTGGACAGTACCCTACAGCCAAAATTATTGTAGCCGTCCCGAGGCACCGGCAATCCTCTGGTTGCTATCAACACTGTATCTGATAATGGTGCTCTTGATGGTAGTGTTGATGATTTTAATGCAACGGCGCTTTTCACCTCCTTGACCCTCATTTACATGGATGGACCGTTGTCTCAGCAATTGCTGCACATCCTCAAAATACTTGTGTCCAAATTTGTCCACCGACAATGGGACCAATTGTGAGGAAAACACATTAAATTGTCTCACACTCGGTAAATCACCGCAAAGAAGCATCTGAGTGACAAACAAACAAAACACGGTCCAGGGGGACTGATGATCGAATATTGTCCTTCAATTCCTGCTATGATAAAGGGAGTGCAGAGGTTCTCTTAACTTTTAACAGGGACGCCTCTTATATTAAACCAGCCGAGAGTTATTTTGATAAGTAGTTCTGCAGCCAATCCCTTCCTTTTTGTTATTTTTACACGCGCGGTTATTACCTTTTCTCACGATTCAAGCAAATTTCTTTCCTTCTTTAGAAAAACCTCTTGTATTAAAGCAATGAATGATTAAAAAGTAACCAAAACAAAAAGGAACATTCTTACACATTTTTTTCACTCAAAAAAACCCAAAAGCTAGCGTTTGATCGGAGCAAAAAAATAAAAAAAAAACACACAAAAAACAAGAATGGGGCACTCTGGTATGCGCACTCCTTTCAATATTCTTTCACTGAAAATTGCCGATCCGTTACATTCGGGTAGTTGCAATTATTGCGTTTCAAATGTATCACCCCAATCCCATTCAAGTCAAGTTGCCAAAAACCTCCCAGTACGCTTTTATTTATTCAAATTTCAGTTCGATTCACGTTATATTCAGCAAGCACCGTCCGGAGACAACAAATCGGCCATCTTTGACATTTCCGCACGTTTTGTGTGTGTTAGAACGTGACTAGTATGCATGTGATTTACACGGGCCTCATACACGTTATTATTGAAAAGGAATTTTAATGGCCGCCACTATCCCTTCTGTGCTACTCGAATGTTGGCAGCCTGTCTGATGCAAACCATATTCGTGCAGCTTAAAATTGCAACAGCAGTACCTCTACTTACCCATATCGGAAGGTAAGGCAGTAGCAGCTGTGCTGTAGCCCTATATTAACAAACCCTTTGTTTCTCCCCTTTGGGGGGCTTTATTCGGAGTACCCTCTTACTACTCGAGATTAATGTGCTCGTACATTTTATCCTCCCCCTATGAAAAGAAAAATCTACAACTTGGTTTTTCTGCAAGCATACAAAGGGGAGCAGAAAGAACTCCTTCACGACTTTCAATTTTTTTCTTGCATTCCCTCTCCTTCAGAACCAGTTGCATTTTGTTCGAGTCATTGACCCGCGAGAAGTGCACTTCATTTTCTTAGGTATCCTCTTCTCCCGTGATTTGTACCGATTATACTAACTCCGTTATGTCGCTCATTCAGCATTACTCAGTGGAGCCTCACCTTTTAGAGGACACTTCAGGTGAAGATGGTTTTTTGAATTATTAAGTCCCAGTTAAAGTCCCTTTAAAATCACGAAATGATTCATTGAAACCAGAAAGAATATTCGGTAAAATTGGACCCATTTATCAAAGGACCGCTACATGCGCTCGTGAGATTCTTTTTGGTGTTAGATGACCCCTAAGGGTCCTAAATAAAAATGCGCAAAAATAGGTTTCCGTGGGAGAAAAATAAATCCAGACTCTGGACCTGTCGAATGATACTAAAATATAACAAAATTATTCATTTTTACTCTCAGGGGACTTTGAGAGTGCTGAATATATTTTTGGGCGAAGGGAGACCCTTCCTGGCCTTCAAGAAAAATGCAAGAAAAATAGATTTCGTGGAAGAAAATGAAACCGGGGCTCTGTACAATTAAAAAAAGTCAAATTCTTACTCCCAGCGGTGTCCTTGCTCCAAACAAATGTTCTGAATTTATTTTTGAAGATAGGGACACCCTTAGCGGTCTTGAAGAAAAATGCGAGAAAAATAGGCTCTGGGTGGCTCTGTCGAATAATTCCCATTTTTGCTCCCGTTGCGTCAAAACGACCGTTGCAGATCTTAATTTACTTTTTGGTGGAAGAAGATTCTTAAGACCCTAGTATGCGTATATAATGCTTTAGGGAATCTGAAAAGGTGGAAGGGCATTGAAAGGCCCGCCTCAGTTGTTTGGAAGTTGTTTCCAATATATAATATTTATTTCTTTTATCTACATACAAGTCCCTAATAAGGGGGTAAAATATAAATTTTTAAATATACACTATTTTATACTCCGGATCTCGTAGCATACGAATATTTTTCTAAATTATTGCGGAATAAGTAATATTTTATAAAATCGTCACATATTTAGTAGGTTGCTTCTTATTCTGAACCTCGAAATAAAAAAAGACAAACGTAATAGTATCCTCCGGGTATCTGCTCGTCACTGCTTCCTCGCTCCTCGCCGTATTAACAATATACATAAATAATAATGAATTCTCGTTACTTTAAATTACTTAATAGTAGTAAATCAACAAGTTCCTTATCTTAGCGCTCAATTAGTCAGCATTCGTTCACCTAGAAATTTTGGGTTTTGAAAGAGGCGCAGGCTCGGTGTGCTCGCCTCTCTGGCGTTCCATCGGATTTTCATGCATTTTTTTTTTTGTTTTACTTTTTACTCTTATTTTAGTTATAATTTTTTGTTGTGTATAGCCGCTAGCAGCAAATCTCTCGCTTTCTCCTGCTCTATATTTTTTTTTTACAGTTTTTATTTAATTTTTTTTTTGTTTGTTACATTTGTTACTATTAATGCTTATTTTGTTTTTCATCATATTTCTCACATCCCTACGCTTGCACTCCTGAAGTAAGTGTTTTCTATTCGTATGTATGTCTGTCTGTCGGGATGCCAAAACATTATTAGCCAGGCTACTAGTGTGTTTCCTTTAACTCCAGTTTGCGAATATGCTCTGCTTTATCCATTCGTATAATTAAATTTTATTTTTTCATCTTGTTTACTTCAGAACTCCCTTACTGTATTATTGTTTATATTTTTTTTTCTTCGTATAAAAGGTTATAACAATGTAATAATAAGAATAAATTAAATAATATATAAAGTGTACGCTAGTTGTTTTCATCGCTCGTGTCGCCACTTGAAAGGTTACTAAAAAACCGAGTAAGACCTTTAACCGCAACACCTGGAAAATTCCATAAAACAATTTAAGCTATTTTTATTCATATATGCATTTTCGAATGTGACACGAAACATTTTGTCCATTGGTACAAATTAATTCAAAATGTTTCAAGTAAAGCAGTGATTAAAAATTAAAATAAAAAGGCTGTAACATTTCGTCTTACCTTTACCCGCTGGTTCTTCTTTGGAATCATGCCACTTAAGGAAAGCATCTTGTGGAATAACATAAGCATCGTACAACTCGCCAAACAACTCGCTAAGCAATCCTGCAAAAATATAAACAACAAACAAAGAAATAATTAGAAGGAATTCCAAAAAAATTCGCTAAGGGAAATATATTGCGAATCAAAATCATTTATTATGGTTAATGGGATCACAAAAGTTAAAAAAAAAAATAACAAACATACCTGACGGATGTTCTAAATTATTTACAAGCACTTGTATGGCATATAAGCATTCCAGCTCTCGATCTTCATGCGAATCAATATATCGTTGCAGTGGAGGTATACATATCTGTTGGAAGCGTTTTTGGTCAAGGTTCCTCTTATTTTGAATAGCATAATTGCATAATGTTGTGGTTAGACCCCGTATGAATGCCTTATTTATATCAGTTGTGTTGCCCTATTTTAAATTAAAACAAAAAATAATTGTGAAAAACAAGGCCAAAGCACACAAAACAAGTAAATACTTACACTAATATAATCAATAATGGCGTCTGTTATGGCGCCGTCTGTAAGTAGTTCTTTAACTCTATCCATGATTTTATCTACAGCAGGATTTGTTGGCAAAGGAGGCTTTGCATCCTTGGATTCAATGAATTCAAATTGCTGAAAATAAAAGACAAAATTATTTGAGAAAAAATGTTATAAATGTTTTTGATCCAGTAATGAAAGATGAAATTTTTTTTGATGTACTTACGTTGTCTTTAATAAATTTATCTTCGGCTTCCTTCTTATCAAAGAAATCAGACCATTTCATGTTATTTGAAGTCCATAAATTTCTCATATAATTTGGACCAATTTCCCGTGTACATTGCAGGATTAAATTTTTAAGGAATTTCTCTTGTTGCTCAGTCTCCTTAAGCGTATCATTCCACAAGTCTTTTATCGTGACAAGCTTTTTATGTATTAACGGTACTGTGAAGAGGAAAATATTTTTAAACGTATACTCCATACTATCTTTCATTTAAAATAGAAATCTATTAATATCTAAAAAAAAAAGGTCAAGTGCACTATGTACTTTTTAAATAGTTTTGTGAAAGAAACAAGAGAGGCGCTATGACATAATCGAAAAATTTTTGTTTCTAATTTGCATGGCGGCCATTTTGAAATTCGCCATCTTGGTTTTCCATTATTTGCTGTTATAGCGGCAATAGAAATACACACTCTGTGAAAATTTCAACTCTCTACCTATTACGGTACATGACATACAGTCCGCTGACAGACAGACGGACAGACATCGAAGGCTTAGTAATAGGGTCCCGTAGGGCACCCTTCGGGGAGGGAACCCTAAAAATGGGGTTAACTTCTAGATTCTAACATATTTTTATATTAAGTTAAATTTTTTAAGCAAAACATAAACATTTTTAAAACACATACCCATAAATTGGAAAATATAGTTCCACGCTTCGGGAACATCAATGACAGTATCAGCGGCTAGTTCGCAGAAATCCCGGTATCCCTTCTTTAAATGCTCAAGCGATATGAAGTTTCTGTTAATTAGGAATAAAAATACTCTCGCCAGTATTCTCCTGTGCATCGGTTTAACATTGCCCAAATGCAGATATTCACAAAATGTATAATATAATAATCCCCAACGTTTACCCTCTGGGAATTTTTTCAATATCAGTATGCATTCGTCCATTTTATTATCCAAAACATTTTCGACCATTTCATCAAGGGCTGAAATCATTGGTCTCTCTGGGTTTGAGCCAAGATCATCAAATACAGCTGGTGGTGGAGCAGCTGGCATTTGAATAGTTGATGGTGATGAGGTACTCGATGATCCCGTCTGAATTTTATTTTATTTTATTATTATTTATATTTTTAAAACACTATAAAATAAACTATGTGTGGAAATTCACATATGGAACGGCCAAAGTGAAACTCGTTTGTTACCGTGCGAATTTACAATACCGTAACGTAAGGAGTTTCACTTCAAAAAAAATAAAAATTAAAATTCGCCGCAAAAATGTACACCTTTTTAAGTTTTAAAAAAGTTCCATACCTTTGTTGGTCGCGAGGCTGTCGGTACGCTTGAGTTATAATTTTGATAGCTTGTCGACTTCTGAACATTGGAGCTGCCTCTTGAGGTAGGATTTCTGGATGATGAGCTCTCTCTGGAGCCATGGGCGGAGCCTGTTCTCGAATGAACTCCATCTATAAAGAAAATTATTCCAATGATACTAGAATATGGCACTATTGGTCTTAAAAATATATTTATACTCATTTTACAGTATGGGAATTGGATTGACTCAAAATTTTACAATGGGATGAAACCATTAGGTGTTTGGACGTGTCTTTCAAAATACCCAAAAAATTTCGCACACTTCCGATTCTTACCAGGTCCTCAACATAACTTCAAACCAAAATCCATTGTATGGAAAATGTCTTCAGGACGATTCACTATACAACCTTTACATATACATACATATATCCTCGAAATAAGATAAATTTAATATATAAGTCTTAAATCGACACCAAGTCCTCTAAGTCGACTTTCGAACCTACCGTATCTGTCTCTCTCCATAGATCCCTTGTTGTATGAGCCCTTATTTCGGGGCCCACTGTTACTGTTCTTGTTTGAGTCCAAGCTGGACAGGGCGGCAAAAGAGTTGGCAGTTGTCGCGATCGGTGTGGAGGTCTGTTGCCGCATACCGCCGTAGCTGGGCCAGATAAACTGCGATGAACCGCCCAGTCGCGTCTCTTGATCGATATTCGCTGAATTTGTTAGCTGGCAAAAGTAGTTATTTGTTTATTGTAAGAAAAATACGGTTTTTATTTTTAGACCTACCATTCCTAATTTGCTCGTATCGACAGCCCTGCCCTTTCCTGTTTGTGTGTACCACACATCATCGCCCTGTGCCTGGCGGTTGCCCTTATTGAAGTAGCCTCCGCCCCCACCACCGCCACCAAACGACATGCTATTTCCGCCGGATCCACCACCACCACCCCCGCCTCCACCGCCGGGATATCGCCTGTCGTCCTTCTTATTCGATGCCATGTTGTAGTTCAAGTACTGGCTGTTAATTTGTTCGTTCTTCGCTTCCTTCTGAATCTGCTCCATGGTCTTGGGGTTTAGGTCAACCCTTGACGACATCCACTTGTTCTTTCTCAAGTCGATAACATCTTGCAGCATGAATCTGACGCGGCTGCTAATTTTCGTGTTCGCCTTGCGATCAGCAATCGTTTGCATTTTTTTAACGACCGTTTCTAGGCTCCTGGGCTGCTGCTTTTGCGGTTCCTTTGTGGCAGGAGGCGTGGTCTCGAGTTTCTTACCGACCGTCTCGAGGAGCTTGCACAGGCACTCGAGTTTGTCTTCAGATGACGCGTCCAGAAGACTCTCGATGCAAGTGTAAATTATGTTGCCCGTGAGCATATTAATTTTAAAGAGCTCCCCAATAAATCGCACCGTACCGCCCGAACGGCGCCGTATTTTGCGCTCCCCATCCTCAAGAATGGCCTGAAGTTCCAGCTTCTTCTCGCCGTCAGCGCATTCCTTGATCTTCTCCATGATCGGCTGGAGCTTCTCCTCCTTCGCCTTACGGTTGAGGACGTTATTACTGAACTCATTCTCTGTCTTATCGATAAGAGCACTCTTAAATGTTTTCCCCTCCTCGGAAGTAATCTTGATGTCGCCTAGCCTCTGGCACAGTCGGGCGTACGACACTGAGAAGTTTGGCTCATCGACCGCCTTCTCGAAAACTAGCTCCATAACACCATTTAGCTTTTTCGGTGAATCGATTTGCAGCTTGAAGATCTGATCGACAAGCGTTTCGAACTTTTCGGGCGTCAATTTGTTAAGGATGCCACGAACCCTCCTAAGGAGCTCCTCATGCTCCACCTCTTCGGGTGGTTTTGAGGCGTCGTTCTTGAGATGAGTCGGCCTCCAGGCGTTCTCAGTCTCGTTTAATTTAACGTCTTCGCGCAACGACAAGCTGACGTGGATCATGCCCGATTTGCTGCCCTTTGAGCTGTTTTTAGCGTTCACGCCCGACATGGACGCCTGCTTGTGGAAGGACCCCGCATTTTGAGACCCACTCATACCACCGCCGATTGAGAGGTTTCTCGAACCCATCGCCTGACCGCGCTTATTATTTTGCGCGAAAGATGGCATCAGTGACGGCTGTGGGGACCGATTCTGCGTTACAAATATATGGGGCGGAGCTTTGCTGCTGCTCACGTCCGGCATTGCTTTCGCGCTGGGCGTGTCTCTCAGCGCGATTAACTGAGAGCGATCGTATGTGATTGTCCCCGCCTGTGGGTCCGCTTTCTCATCGTCACCATGCCCATTTGCGATTGTTGTAGTTGTCGAACTCTCGTCTGGGGCGGAGATTTCTGCCTCCTCACACCTATCGACCGAATCATCTTCCGGTGCTATGGCAGGGGGAGAGCTATCGTTGAGTGGAGCCTCAGTGTCATCTTCTATGGCTCCCCCAATTGCCTTCGATTTCGAAGAGGGTTGCACACCCTCGGCACTAACAATTTTTTCGTTGTTATTGTTGTTGTTCGGCTTTTTATAGTAGTTGAGATTGTCGTCGGGTATTACGGTTGCTGCCTTATCAGTCTCGTCTCTCGATGAGGGTTTCGGGGAGGAGGCGGTACTTGTTGCTAACTGGGCATTGCTGTCCCTTTCTCTGGTATGGAGATTCATACCGGTGTCTGTGAGGGCGGGACAAGTACCCTCATCGGCTGGGTATGTTTTGCTGGGCATTATGTTTTCATTTGAGTCGCTATTAATTTTATTACTGGTGCTTGTGTTGTTCAGGTTATTGGCAGCATCCCTCCTATCCGTACCACCGGACATACTGAGATTCGACGAGGCATTGCTACTGCTATTCACCTTCTGATGCTGGTGGTGATCCACCTTGTCGTCCTGCTTCTCGAGCTTCATCTTATCGGACTGTTTCGACTGGGCGTTATTGTTGTTAATTGAGTTTTGTTTTGACTGGACTTTAGTTTCTTCTACACCTAAGTTCTGGCCTACAACAGCAGCAGTAGGGCTGTTGTTGTTGTTTCCAACAGCAGCTACTGCAGGAGCACCAGCACCAGTGGCAGCAACAGCAGCGGCAGCGGCAGCGGAACCACCACCTCCACCGGCACCCCCAGTGGGAGGTTGCTGTTGCTGCTGGTGCTTGTCCTTGCTTTTATTCTGCTTACCCGTGGTGCTAGCTACATTTGAACTATTCACGCTAATCGATGAGGAGGCACCTGCTGGCTTTGGGTTTGGGCCGGTCAACGGCAGTGATGATGACGGCGGCGGCGATGACCCTAGTGTGCTATTACTACTGCTGCTACTATTTACCACAGACTGTTTGTCTGCCTTACCCACTTGAGCAATGCTGCCTGTGTTGCTGGAGCCACTGCTACTAACAGTCGGAGCACTTGACTGATTTGTGGTACTACTCGTTCCTACCACCGTATGCGGCAAGGGTGGCAATGTTGATGGTGCCTTACTGGTGCTATCACGTTTCGAATTTAGAGAAGCACTGCTTCCGCTGATTGGCGGTAATGTCGCTGCAGTCGTTGATAATGGTGCAGATGATAATGAGGGGGTCAGGGTGCTTTGTGACTGCTGCTTTTGCTGGTACCCACCACTGCTAATGTTGCTATTGCTGTTCGATGTTGACGTAGCGGCTGATACTGTCGGTGAATTGATAAAATTCCCCTTACCCTCAGTGTGGTGCTCGGATAGGTTCCCTAATTCATTTGTATCAACGGCTGCACTAATTTTCTGCTTTCCAGCACTACTTTCGGTTTCACTATCAACTCGATTTTGTATTGCTTTACTATCGGCACTCTCCTCAGCTGGTTGAGCTGTAAAAAAATAGTTACCCATCGTTCAGATTTTTTTTTATGTTTTATGTTTTTTTTCTTCTATTATTTTGGTTAGACACGATGCCAATGAAATCCCTGGTGACCACACAGAGATCTAGACATACAACAACAACCACCGACTGTCGAATTATTTTTTATTCCCTCCAATTTATTTTTGTTTATTTTTATAATATTAAATCTCAAGGTCTAGCTGCTGCAGCAATAACGTTTTCTTTTGCGGGCAATTGGAGAAATCTCCAACGAAAATTCTCGTTTGTGATTTAACACCTCGCGAGTCGACAAAAAAAAATTTATTGATAAAAAAAAAGTCACTCAGTAAAAAATATATAATTTTTAAATGATCGATGATCCCGCCCGTATGAAGCGTAAAACTGTTTCTCACACTTTTTAAATAAAAACATTTGCACCTCTTTGCTGTTTGCTGGTGTGTGTTTTGCGGGTTCCCTCTAAAAATCTAATTTTAGATCCTATCCCACGGGAGAGATCGTGTGCTTTTCGGTGCGATCTAGCACTACCCTGTAGAAAGTGGCTATACAAAAGAACAACATTTTTTGTTGTACCCACACATGTTGCCATGTATTGTAAAAACCCTACTAGTATATATTTTGTGGGTTGTTTTTTTTTACGATTCTTTTATAAAATATTATTTAAATTTAAAACTACAAAAAAGCCAGGTATAAAATAACACCCCTTTCTTTTCTATTTCTAGTCGCAGAGAACAACACGGCAAAGAGGTGAGTGGAGGTTTAAATTACTTTCGTTTCGCAGGTTCGTAATATTCATTTATTTGTGGGACACTTCATCTTTGAGCCCAAATTACTAGGCCAGATGTTTTTTTTTTTTGTAACCAGACAAAGTAATTTGAAGTGGACACTATTTTCAACTCTGAAGGTTGGAAATCTATAAAATCTGAACCCTTACTCCATTTGTGCAGTCATGCGACAGGATACACATGTAGAGTGTCAGTTGTGAAATAAGGTATGAACGCCACTCCCATATTACCCCAAATGAGCACAATTTCTCTCCTCGGGGCTACAAAAAAAATTATAAAACAATTAGGGTTGAGTAAAAATTGCTCGAAATGAACCCTTTTTTCATTTCGGAGCGTCTGACATCCTTACGTGACCGTCCTTGTCCTGATTTGCTCTCAGGTAACCGAATATTCATATATGAGGGCTTTAGAAAATATTATAAAAATAATTTGGGTCGAGGAAAAAGTATCTGATTCCGTATCTGAATTTTGTCAGTTAGTATAAAAAAAAAATTGCTCGAAATGAGCATAATCTAAAATGAAGCACTATTTCCAGTCTGGGGTCCAGGGTACCCTACTTTTCTACATTTTCTTGTCACAATTTTCGCAGTTTTCTTTTGACTCATGTTCAAATTATTTCCTATCCTGCACCATCGCCGGCTTGACGTCATCCCCTAATTCATCGTTTGAGTCATTTTCACGGCACAGAGAAATTTTTTTTTATAACAAAAATTGCACAAAAAATATGTGTAGAAAATTGACACAAGTTTTCCGAGTGTAGAATGTGAGTAATTTGTATATTTTCCGACCTCATATCCCCTTGCTATTATTTTTTAAAATCTTTTTCTGCAAACGTGATTTTATTTTTTTTTTCAAAAGTAAAAAATTGTCGCAAAGGAAGTGGGAAAAGGAAAAAAAACTGCTTGGCACATACCTGGAGCTTTTGTCTCGGCGGCGGCTCAATTTAGCACTGCTTAAAGATGCGTGTGCGATGTGTATGCAGGTAAATAAATTTGCAGCGGTTTTTATGTATTTTTTTCTTCTTTTTTTCGAAAAAGAAGGACAGCGCGAATGAATTCATCAAATTTGCATAAAAACACACGGTGCGTCGTGTTAAATCCTATGACTTGATTATGGTTTTTATTTATTTTTTCTTCGATTATTTTATAAAATTACAGTTAGAATAGGCTAGGCTAACTTGTAGTGCCGAACAACATAGATAGAACACCCGAATGAATGGCAACAGCAGTTTAGTGTACAATTGCCGATAAATATAACTTTTTTCGCTTAAACAGGGAAAAGATTTTTGGGCGTTTTTCGAGTAGGAAAGAGAAATAAGTTTCAAAAAATATCACAATTATTGCACAATTCTTCTCCGTGGGAACAGGTCCGTTTTTATTAAATTTTCGACGTTCGCTGGTAGCTCCTTTCTTATTTTTTTTATTTTATTTCATTTTAGTCGGCTTTTTGTATTACTTTCTTATGCACAAAAATACCTGTGACTACTCCCGAATATTCTGCGTAAGGCGTTTGTCTTAATCATTTGTCGTTTTTTAAATATTGAGACATTCACTTCGAGCGCTACACTGACACGACAGTTTCAATATTATCTGCTTTTTATGCCGAGTTGATTTAAGCAGGAATTTTGGAGTTAATTTTCTTAAAAAAAAAAACAAAAAAAAATAAAACTGAAAATCGCAGACTCTTTTGTGTCGGATTTAGAATTCGAAGTGAGGAGAAAATAGAATAGTGCGCTAGCGCATTTCACTTGTATGCTGTTTGCTTCTCGTTCACGTCGATTTAAAAAAAAAAAAAAATATTAAAATTTTTTACGTAGGATGCAAGTGGCAGGTTCTTAGATCACAGGTGAATCGATGACTTTTTCTTAAAAAAAAAAAAAAAATTAAAGTATCAAAAAGCAGTCTCTAATTTAAGAAGCATTTCTCAGTGTCGTCGATCACACGTCGATTAAAAATTGTTCATCATAAGAAAATGATCATTTCCTTCGTCCTAACCTTTGTCTTAAAAAAGAAAAGAAAAAGTATCTCTTTTCCCGTCTTGTCCTTTCTCATCTCTTTCACAACAACAACAAAAAATATTTAAGGTCTTTTCGTCTTGGGACCGTTTTATTAACAAATTTTAATAAAATGAATTTAAATAAGAATTAATCGCAACCGCACGCAGTAGTCATGTCACGTTTTGTTTCTCTTCAATTTACTCTCGATACTAATTGCCCCTGACCGCGGCCTAATTAAATATTTTATAATAATAAAAAAAAAAAATAACGGTAATTTAGCGATGTTATCGTTCGAATCACACGAGCAAATAATACGCTGCTCTGTGGCAGATCGTTTCAAAAACTGGCTAAACAGCCATGCGGTCGCTATCTCTCATTGAAAGGAAAAGAAAAAAAAAAAAAGTATGCGACACCGTGAACATTTACGAGAAGTGAGTGTAGCCGAAAACGGCAAAGGCGACGCTCGCGATCGCGATCGCGATGAAAATACGCTAAAAAGATCATAGCTGCCGAATTAATCGTATTAATGGTATTTGTTGGCGCTAGAGAGGAAAGGGGCAGGCTGGAGTAATTTGCATCAATGCACGAAGCTCTAAAAGAGAAACGATCGTGTGGAGGTAACGATCGCCGTCTTCACCCCACAACCTTAAGGCGATTCGTGTAAAATCACCCCTATCTCCACACAACCGCACAAGAATTCGGTGATTAAGTCGCAAGAAATCGCGATCACTACGCCCCCGTCTCTCTGCTCCAATACGTGGAAGGAAAAGTGATTGTAGGAAACACCTCTCTACAAGAAAAATCTTTCTCTTTCCTCACCGCAGTCCTTTTTTTCTTCTCCTTCTCCTTTTTGATATTTTAATACACGTGACAAGAGCGCAAAGATCATTACCTAAAATGAAATCCCCTCGAATTTCCCCTCCAATTCAACGGCAGCGTGCTTAGCGACTGCAGATTTGACTTCCTCATACACACGTGCTATGTAAAATGTGATATTTGAGGCCCATGCCAGCTGACTCGAAAATCAGTCAAGATCTCGAAAAATCGAGAAAATACACGCAAACAAGCAAACATTGCGCCGTTTTATTTGAAAAAGAATTCATTCAGTTCAGGGCAAGCGGGTTTTTCAACCATTTTGGAAAGTAAATATTTTCACTTACGCATAAGAGGGGAGATTTTCTGCACATACAAAAATATCGTCTTCTTTCTTAATTAACCCCCGCAACCTAAGGGTACGAATCATGCAAGTACACATTAAAATGATCTCCTGAAGGTCTCTTTTCGACTTGCGTAGAATTCAGGATCAAGGAGGTCGAATTGTGGAAAGGGGAGCTTTAACGGTCAAAATGGAGCTTTTGTTGGTTATTTTGGAACAATTGAAAATTCCGGTGTTCAATATTTACTGTTTTTCTCACGGGACACATTTTTCATTTATTAACTAAAAAGTTTGGGGAGGTCCGTGATTGGATTTCCCCTGAGTTCGACAACAACCACGAACGACTATCAAGGCTCTGTTTGGGGTTCTCGCGAAATTGGTGACGAACGAAGCTCTGAGGATCTTCGGAGCTTTAGTCAGACCATTTTTTTCCATCATCCCAGAGTCCGGGATTAAATTTTTTTCCACCAACATATTTTACTCACATTTTTCTCTGATCCACATGAGCGTCCTTTGACTCTAAAAATTTTAGGGATTAAGCAACTTGTTATGGAAAATATGGGAAGGTCTGGGATGCGAAATTAGCCATATTTGGTGTTTTCTTCATACCTTTTGTACAAGTTCAGGATTTAGTTTTGCTTTTCCCCTAAGGAATAAAAGAAATTTCTAAGATTGGGTGGTTTTTATTTTCCGGTATGAACAAAAGTATAAAGTGCGTATAAAGTGCTCCCAACCGCCTGGCTACTCGGTATGAAGAAAAATAAAAAAAATTCAGCAGGTACCTAACAATTATGTTTCACCGCTACACAATCTCGTAATCTGCGCATTCAGTATATGCGGGTATAATAAGAATTTTTAAGATTGTTTAATTTTTAATGTTTTTATGAACTAAACTATAAACGGGCTTTGCGGTGTTCAATTTATATTTTCGTTTATAAAATAGGTTCATGAAGGTGAGCATAAAAATTTACCATGTGTCAAAAATTTTATATTTTTCTTTATAAACGGCCGTGGTGACCGGTTTGTGTTTTTGTTCATAGGTTTTTTTTATGAACGATAATATAAAATCTGGTCATAGGGTTCAAAATTCTTATAGTCTTCTTCGTATAATTTGTTACGTCGATTTTCGGTTTCCAACTTTTCACGTGCGCTTCACCCAGAACTTAAGCGGTATGGGGAGCCCCGCCAAGAGCACCGTGCATGTGTTATGAACGTTAATATTCCGCGACGCCTAGATATGGTTTTTATGTAATTATTCCACATTTCGTTCTATAGGAATATAATATTATTCTACTATGCGATTATGTACATGAGCTGGATTACTATGATACTAAAATTATAGTGAGAATCGATTCTATGTTGTTTCGATGAATTCCTGCAGGAAATTGTTCATAATAAGAATACACGAAATTTTGAGTCTCTGTTCGTGCACAGTCAGCGATGTAATAAGTGTGTGCCTGATTAGTTCTTAAGCAAAGTGTTTTATAGGCACTAATGACTCATTCTTTTCAACGAAGAGAATACTAACTGGTGAGAAAAACGTAGAACTCGTTTTTTCCCCCATTATTTTCGGTTATAAGACTTATGCGCATATTTAGTGAGCGACTTTTGATTGATTCGGTGAAATTTCATGTCGTTTGACTTGTGGGTTTTATAAAATATTCTGCAGTTTCCTATATACTACTTATGTATACTTTAAATATGTCAAGGGTTTTTGCATGTCTTGTTTATTTGCAAAGGTCGATTTGGGGCAAGAAAAGCTCTAAGGATCTAAATAATTCAGCAAAGTCCAGGGGTCCAGGATTAATTATTTTTTCCCGCAGGACATATTTTTCGCGCATCTACATTTTATTAACTTAAGGGTTCTACATCTAATATAGAATCTACTATGACGAAAAGGTCCAATTGTAAAGATTTCCTACGTCTTCAAGGTCGCTGATCTTTAATGTACTATCGAATTTTGGTAACTAAAGATGGGCCGATCCCAAATGGTGGTTGAAAATTCTCAACTTGAACGGATTTATCTTTAAATGTATATATAGGGTTTTTGAGGATGGTGATTTTAAATCTGTTCTGATAATTTTGAAAGTCAAGATGGCGGTTTAAAGAAATTACGATTTAGATACAACGGGCATTGGGACACATTTTAGCATGACGTATTCTGACCCTCATATTAAATTGAATTTTTGCAATTTTAGAGTTTCCTTGTGTTGTAAAAAATGTGATAGTGTTTAAACAATTTTTGTGCAAAAATATATTTCGTACAAATACGAAAGTCAGAATAAGGCTCTGAGTCTTGTTACATAAAAGGTCGCCAGGGTTTTGTTTTAATATTGTTTTGCCGTCTTTTTGGTGAAACATTTTTGTCTCTCTATATTTTATTCATTGTATTGATAAAAAAAAACAAAAATGTACCAAGTTTTCACGAGGTTTAGGAAGAATAGGCGCACTTACCTGAGGAAAAGGAACACGTATTCGACTCAGAAATTTTGGCTAGCTCTGAAATGTCTTCACCTATACCTGTGAGGGGAGAAAAGAGAATTGGAATTGATTAGTAGGACATTTTAATTTTCAACTCTGAGAACTCACTTTCTGGATTCACTGGTGCTTGATTTTTACAATCACTAGGTTTTTCAACTACGGTAGGCGATACAGTGGGCGCCGCTACGATTTCGATTGGTTTACTGCAAAAGTGGTTTCATATAATAATTATATTTTTAAAATGGTTGATAAGTGAACTCACCTCTTTTTCTTAGTCTGTTGCTTCGGATGAATTTCTACCAATGGCGCGTCCGACATTGCTGATGCGATTGGTGTCGGTCCGATCGTCTCATTCACTTGATTAAAGCCTGATTGAAAAGGGGGCATGTGACTCAGTTTGTGGTGTGGCATTATATCTAAAGTTTTCGTTTCATTTTGGAGTAGGGATGGGGGGTGTTAAAAGAAATGAAAAAAGCTGAAGTAAAATTTCGCTGCACCTACCAACATAGGCCATTCCTTGTATTGTCTTATTGCTACAGCTCGGATCAGAGTTCATACCCAGCTGATCCGAAGATTGTTGACTACCAACAGAGAGTATATCACCGGTTCCCATGCTCACGTGATCCTGGTACTCTAAATCTGTACTAGGTGTGCTCTGTGCCTGCTAAATGTTGAAGGACTTTGTTTGTAAGGTTTGTTTCGACGAAAAGGGGACATTTTTTTTATACCTCATAATCTTCTAGGATATTTTTTTGTGTTTTTGGGTCTACAATTGGAATTGCATTTGGCCTATTTTTTGCTGTTCGTTTACCGGTCGTGCTACCCGTACCAGACGTGTTATCGGATCCGGTTTGTCCTGACGGTGTTAACACCGAACCAGACTGTAATGCTATTGGGTTTTGTGTGGTCGTTGGACCCAATGTTGGACCACTTGGAGTCTGAACAATACCACCAGGTACTGCATTTGGACGATGCTGTGTAGACAGTGGATAATATATTGGGAAACTATAATTAGCTAGTTGCGGCTGTGGAAAATGATATGAGTGGCTGCCAGAGAATATCTGTGGCGCCGCTTGTCGGGGAGCAAATTGATAGGGCATAACCATTGACTGTAACTGTTGTGGATACATGGGAGGTATTGTTGATAAATTGTGTCGTGGTCCTCCTCTTTGTGCTGAATTTGGGGCTGCATTACGGAATATGTTAGTTTGCTGCGATGGCCTAACATTACCGCTGGTGTTTGTTGTACCCGGTGGAGCATACTAAAAACAAACAAAAAAACACAGTGGGTAAAAACAAATTTAAATACACGAAACCTTTACATTTTTAAACATCGCGGTGAAAAATATGTATGTGGGGAAAATAATGAGGAGAATTTTTTTACATTATTTATGAGAGAGAAAATATTTAAATATCTTAAATACCGAGATGGAATCATAAATTGAAAAATATGTACGAGTTTTTAAATGCAAAAGCGAAGTAAATTCTATTTTGCATCATCAGTCAATACAAACCATAGATTGGGTAGGTTGTTGCATTTTATTCAAATCTTGTTGTGGTGGTGTAGGCGGTGTTGATTGCATACCGCGCAAAACAGCAGCGGGGGGACCTTGATGGGGAGGCCCACTTTGGGGTGCCGAAAAACCCGCTGAGGGAGAGGCTACATAACCATCGGACCCTGTAATGTTAACAAAAGGGAAAACAAACAATTTTGCAATGTTCAAACAATTAAAAAAAAAATTATATATAATTTTTTTATTTTACTAAACAACTTTCTTAACGCATTCAATTAAATTTAAATTGTAAATAAATATAAACTAACACAATCACCGCACTCTACCTAAAAAAGAATATTGGCTTAAAAGCTATAGATACTTTCTTTGTTTTTTTGCTAGATATGTTTTTAAAAAAATATTAGGAAATAGAAATTACATTCCAACGAAAACACACTACTGCAGTTCACAAGATATTCAAAATGCAATGTTTTTCTTATTAAAGTTAGTTCTCCTAAAATCTCTGTATACCAAGACTACAACTAAAAAAAAAACGGCTTCGACTACCATTCACTGTAAGCTTTTATTATTTTTTGCTGTAAAACCATCGCAGTAATAAAATTAAAATTCAAAGAAATAGCCATAGAACCCCCGATAGTCTATTGTTTTATAAAGAAGCCTAAAGACGAATGAGATTCAAGATTTTCGAGCTGGCTTAGCGCAGAGTTCTCTTCTTCGGTTCTAAACAATTTTACATTTGGCTTCTCTTCTTGTTTTTATTTTGGAACGTCCATCAGGCTTCCGTAAAACAAGGCAAAAGTTCAAAACGATTTAAAAATCGTAAAGCTTCTGTAAGCGTGGACTTCGAACACTTTTTCGGGAGGTGTGGTAATGAACCAGAAAATAGCTTTCACCTATAGAGGTGCGAGCCCGATGAGAGGTGTTTTTGTTTTATATAAGTTAGAGGAGCTTGTGGTCTTGTCCCATTCTTGAAAATGGTACAGAGTATAAGTAAGGCGCAGGACTGCACTTTTTTTTTTTTTAATTTCACTTCATATGCCCATCTTGTGAGTGTGATTCCCAACCAAAGAAAAATGATAATACAAACATACATGCAAACTTTTGAGAACGATTGGTCTAAGGTCTAAGCGTGTAAAAACAGGAAATAAAGCAAGAGAGGTTGCATTATTTCTTCAGAAAACAAACGATGATATTTTGTGTAAAGAAAAGAAGACAACAAAATAATTAAATAAAAAGATGATAGTAGGAAATTTTGGACTAAGTTTTCGAGAGTGTGGTGATTGCCAAAAGCTGAGAAAGGTAACGGAGAAAAATTCAAATAACGGACAACAGCAACTCAAGAAAGATATAAGCATGCAATTGGTTTTATTATTTTCATGATTATTTAATTTTTTTTTTAATTATGATTTGTTCTTAACTTTTCTTTTTCTTTTTATTATTATTTTTTTTTTTAAATTATTATTTATTTGTTTAATCTTTTTGAAAACTCACTGGAATGTAAAATACGATAGTGCTGATGCTGAGCTTGTGGTGGTCCCGATGGACCCTGAACTAGACACTGTTGCACATGATAATCGGATGGATTGGGTCCTTTTAATGTTTGTGACGTTTGTTGCTGTTGCTGGGACTGACCCTGTGACTGTTGGGACTGCTGAGGTACAGAAGCTGCTGCTGCAGCCGCTGCAGCTGTTGCAGCCATTAAACCTCCCAATGGCATTGGGGTCACATGTGGGGGCGGATGACCACTGGGATTCCCCGGCCCAATTCCAAGTGTAAAATTCGATACGTAACGCGATACCATTTTTAATTAATTTTGAATTTTTCTTGTTTTGACTGTTATTTTCCCTTTTTAGGGCGCTACAAAAGTGGATTTTTGCTCGCACAAAATTTAGAATAACATAAAAGTTTTCTCGGTCGACTGGAAAACTTGTGCGATTCGAGCTTATAAATTATTTTCGAATTTATAAATTTTTATTCCTTTAGTTCTTTTTATTTAATTTTTATTTTTTGGGCTTCTTGCCTTGAGGGGTTTATTATTCCAAAAATTGCTTGAATTTGTAGTGCACTATCTTATTTCTTCTTCTTGTTAACTTCAAAATATTCTTTTTGGTGTGGTGCCTCGATAAATGGACTGCTTTCCTTCTCACTTATGCTCTTCAAATTGCGGCGCGTAATATTTTTATTCGTTTACGAGTATTTTGAGTTTTTTGTTTTGTTTTATGGTTTAAACCGGATAAAATGAAATTCACGAGTAAATTGGTGTTTTATATCGTTTCTGTCGTTCCTTTGCGTTGGTTAATTGCCGTTGTTAACAATTTTTGCTATTTATTTTTTTATTTTATGAACTTATATAAAACTAAATTTCCGCTATATCATTACCATAATGTCTGTTGTTAAAATGTTTGCTATTATTGCTGATGAATTTTTGTGTAGTACTGCAATCTTTACGCGTAGTTTTCTTAATATTGTTACAGTTATAATTAATGTTACTTAAAATGTAAACACATATATTGCTATCGTTTTTTGTATCTTTCGTTTCTTTTATGCTTTCTATATTAGCTGTATTTTTAGCGAATCGCTCGTACGATTTCTTTTTATTTTTATAAATTTTCAGAGCTTGCCGGTTATTACTAATAAGCATTTTTGTAAACTTTGCACATTTAAATGTTCTACAAAAACCGAAATATTATTCGAATTGCAAAATTATTAAACGTTCGGGGGGGTGTCTTTTATTTTAATATTAATTTCTCACTTGTATTTTAATTGTTTTTTTAAATCAATTAAAGACACATTTTTTTCACAGTTCTAAGTTCATTATGTTGTGGCATATTTTTGGTAAAACCATTAATAAAATTGGTACAATAAAAAATGAGTAATCAGAGGTGACAACACTTTTCCAACCCTCATAGTATTTTCCGAAATTGTTTCTGTTGTATTTTCCGCTTTGTTTTTGTTTCTCCGCTTCAAAAGGTATTTATCCTTTACAACAATTCTACGCTTTATTTTGCTTTGCTTTTTTGCTTTTTGTTTGTTTTGTTTTTAATCACCCATAACTAGTGTGCGTTAATAACCTGCAAGTTAAGAAGGTTCACATATATTTATTGGGTAAAAGGGATAAATATACTTATATAAAAAAATTTTATTTTTCGATTTCATCTTTTTGACTTTGAGCATTGCGTGCAACCATTGGGAGGTGTGTACATTTCTTTTCGACTTAGACAATTAAAAAGGTAGTGTGAAAAAAATAAATATAAAATTGGAAACATTCGAAAGACAAAAATACAAAATCAATTTTGAAATGTTTTATTTCCAGGGATTCAGAGAAGATAATAGATAATGAAAATTAGGCCGGTGAAAACATTTTAGGTTTTAAAAAAAATTCACTCGATATAGGTGTCGGCACAATTGCTACTTTGCTAGCTTGAAGTAAATACAATCGAGCCAATATTGTATTTAATCAATAGAATGCAAAAATCACAAAACATTGTATGCACCGGTACCCCTACTTTGCTGACAAAAAAAATGATACGAATTGATCGCTATTGTCGCACAAATCATTTGAAGTTTTCTAAATTTGACCGGCTTGTCCCGGCAGGACATATATTAGGGATTCGGATAATTTTATAAAAAAAAAATTAGAGCGGAACAAGTTGTATGCTGCGGTGCTCAAACTTAATCTTTAAAAGTATGCACAGCTGGGAGGCCCAACAATTCGGAATCTTGCTGGGGGGTAGGACATTTTTATTTACAGTAAAATTTGGTTCCGTGTTTTTAAGTGGGGTCTTGGATAACGTAAATGCGGATTGAATTGTAAGTTTTAGAACACAGCGCCAATTGTGTAACAAAAATATGAAAAATGCTCAACTATGGGTCGTATCAAAATTTCTGTTTTTGTCAAATTTTTGACAAAAATTATAAAATTATGTAAACGTGCGGCGAGCAAAGGCAATAATTCTCCATCCGTCGTGCTCACCATCAAAACATGGAGTAATTGAAATTAATTAACAATAACGGGAAACACGCACCTCACAAAAGTTGCACACAGTCCCTATTACTGACTTTTTGTGTATTGCAACATTCTCTTTTTTAATTTAATTGTACTATGAAAGGATCACAGCAGATTGGGTGCTAAAATAAAAATAAAATAAAATAAATAAAATTAAAACAAGAAAAAAAAAATTTAAGTGAAAAATCACTGAGAGCGTTGTCCTCCCATTCGTTTGCACTAATAATTTTCTGTTATTATTTTTGTTATAAAATGTTCTGTTTAAACTATACATTTGCTTCCTCGCCTACGGCCCGATGTTTAAGTGGTTTCTCATAGATGCAGCTGCTCCAGGGGAAGAAAAAAAAAAAACTTTACCGATGAGGGCTGCGCGGGGCACCGCGATAATTGATTTATTATCAAAGCGTATTTGGAGGATATCACCCCAGAAGTGAAGCTTCCTGCCTTCGGCACACAACGATTTGTTTTATATTTCCATTCATTTATTTATTTTTTCTGTAATAATTTTTCACACGGCCAAACATAATTAATTTCCACACGTTTCAGAGTGATATTCTCTCCCTTTTTTCGTGTTTTATTTTAAAAACAGAAAACACGGGCGCACAGAGTAAATTTTTCGTAAATTTTAAAGAGCACTTGTTTCTGTTTTTTTACACACGGCTATCACGAGACTATAGCTTACGTTTTTCGGGGGAAAAAATCGATACACACAAAATTCTAGGTTGGAATGTTTCGTTTTAACTTCATTTCTTTTCCCTCCTTCACTGGCTTCGTTTATATAAAAACCTTTTTTTTTTATTTTTCTTTATTTTATATATTTCCCTCATCGGGTTGAGTACACTATTTACCAGTTTCTCCTCTTCGTATCTATGTGTACGATATTCCGCACTCTACACTCCCCTTGAACACGAAACGAACTCGAAAGATATACGGATATGATGCGCGTGTGTATGCCGTTATCGCAACGACTGTGGACCTACCTCAGTCACTATATAAAGTGGTGTTCACAAGGTGGTTCACAAAAAGCGTCTGAGACATGTCGATCGTACGAACAAAACCCCGCAAAAATATCAAATGCACATGCTGTTTTCTGCAGCAGAAAACGAATTTTGTTTTTTTTTGGGAATTTAACTATTTTTTATTGGAAAGAAAATTTTGCAAAATTTTTGGCGAGACTTTTAATGCTCCACAATTTTTTATTTTTTTTATTTTGCAAAATTCGTTAACCAGTTTTTGTTTTCAGTCTCAATCTGACATTCATACTTTTTTTTTTATTTGAAGAAAATATTTTTTCAAAATTTTACCGTGTTTGGCTGAGAACTCCATAAAAAAATTGTTACCGTTCTCCTATTACACAAACCTTCACCACATCTACCATATTGTCTAAAAAAAAAAAAAAAAAATTCTACCAAATATTCAAAAATATTTTTCTATTTTAAAATTGGGGGAAAAATAAGAAAGGACGCGGACGAGTTCTTCATAATTTGTGCGAAGAAAATAAAATCTCTTTGTAGCGCAAAATTGTTCTCTTCAGGAGATAATTTTAAAAGCAACGTCACGAGGAGTGTGAGGGCATTACAGTTCGCAGAGTGCATTGGATTACAATTCCTGGAACAGGACTAGGATATATAAAAGGATGCTTATATATAAACTCAAATGTCCTTTTACGATACCCACGCTATATACAGTGACTGACAGTCAGGAAGTTGAGTCATACAAGAATTCCTCCTCGTTAAACGGGATACCCTACCGAGTCTGGCGAATGTTTAAAACATGAGTCGTCGCAGTTCCCGTTTTCCTACCTGTATTCGTTTCATGACCGCAAGGGAAAGGAGGGGAAACGTGTTTTGCCCCGTCCATTCCTAATTTCACCGTACAATATTCCAGCCAGCTAATTCAAATGCAAGTGTATTTACTACCCGAGGTGGCACCCCTTTAATACCAAAGAAGGTTAAGGGAACAAATTTTCATCCGTTAAGGGTTGTACTACGCTGTAGGGCCAAGGGAAGAGCAGGACAATAGTACGATTCTTGGAAATGTTTTTATATTTTTAGAATCGCTAGAAACATACCCGACAAACACACACACGCCACTCAAACACACACCCGCGGACACATTAGAGCAAATAGTGATGTAGCTGCATGTCACGTGCTTGAGTAAGGTTTGCCAAAAGGTTTTAGGGTTATTTAGGACAAAACCGCACACTTTAGCAGCAACGTACTTTGTTTTTTTTTTTTTAATTAAAATAAAACGAAATGAAAAAGATACAAAAAAATAAAAAGCAAACTTTTAGTTTCGAGTTATGTTCCTTTAAAACTAGCTTTATATTTTTTCGCCTATATCCTCCCCTCCCATCTTATAAAAAATCGTCAACAAAAATTAAAAGGACCCAAAAATAAGTGTAAATTAAAAATATCATAAAGGGCTTACAGAAATAACGGTGAAAACTTAATGACAGCAAAAAGGAAAGTCTATTTTGTTTTTTTTCTTTTAGAAAATTTTACCTCATATTCTCAGTTTTTAGTACCGTCACTATTTTCTCTATATTTAATTTTAAGTTATTAATTTAAACTTGATCTTCTTAATCCTAAAAAAATTCTTACCTTGTTGTACATAAAGCGGTGTAATATAAACTGTTTGCTGCTGCTGACCACCGGCTACTTGCTGCTGCTGTCCCTGTTGCTGTTGTATACCTTGATGTTGCGGAATTTGATGTGCTGAGAAGTTATGAAATTGCTCAGTTGGAGACTGTGACGGTATATACGTATGTGGAGATGATGGGGGCTGAATAGGCTGCTGTAAAACAGTTGAAAAACAGTTTGGCTTTCAGATGGAAAGGCAACATTTGAATTTTGCTTAAATATATTTGCACTGTTGCACACTTTCATTTATGGGTTGCGTGCATATTTTGGATCTAGAGTTGATTTATGCATTCATTTGCGCAATTAAAAAAATAACAATATTCTGAATAGGAAGTTTATTGACGAGTTGCGCAGGTAAAGCAAATATTTGCGTTCAATCACGCATACATTTTGTAACGGGAGAAGATTTAAAAAAACATATTTATATTAGTTGCGTAACTAGGATGTACACAAAATTGTTTCGTCTCGAAGTTGGGTTCAAGAAATTTTATGTTGCACTGTGCATGTGTGGAGATTTCAATTGATTTTACTTTTAAGTGTTATTATAGATATGTTCTTCCTATTCTATGATGCACCCAATACCAGGCCATTGCGTTGAGTGGATTTTTAAAAAAAATGTCTTCTGCCTCATGGGCTTGTCCGAATGAGACAACAAAAAGAGAATATTGCAATTATTGATGCAAAAGCCTCTATTGTTCTCAATTATTTGCAGTCTACGTTACGTGTTGCTACAGAAGAGGCTTTGTGGGGAGGAGAAGCTTACGGATATCGAGGAAGGAAAATGAAGAAAGCATCCAAGTCGACATGTCGTCGTCGTTAATGCCGCGATGGCCTGTATTGGAAATATGCCAATTTTTGGGGACTGATGTAAGTTATCAGGTTTATGGGACGCATCGCTCTGTGTCTCTTACAAGAAAATTCAAGGTTTTCCATATGTCCACGTTTATATTAAAAAGAAAAATTAAACTCAAAAAGTTGCTGGACTTAAGGAGCCCACTGTCATCAATTTCACCGTCCTATTCATTAAAGAAAAGACGAGAAAGCATACACCGTATGGTGCTGTATTTTCAGTGGGACGGGCGGACATTTAACTACCCCCCAGTTGTCTCAGCTTGCCACCCTTCAAAATTGCGCCGGCAAGTCAGAGCCTGTTTTGGCCCTCTCCTGTCGCATTACTGCAATTTTTTTTTTTCTGTTTGAACAGGGAAGAGTTGGTTATGCCGTATTTATAGAAAAAAAGCTTTCAGGGTGTTCTATATGCAGAACTACGTATAGCGAGCTCCGCACTTACTGGGCATACGTACTCCCCTCTTAGCATCATGACGCCTTATTGCTCCGTTTCTATTTTCTACGATTTTTGTTTGTTCAATTTTCTTTTGTTCCCCAAATTTGCAAATACTTGCAAGAAGGTAAATTTTAAAATAATTTTTTTCCCTTTTTTTGTTTGCCTTCCATGTAAAAATCCAAAGATGAGGAAAAATAGGTATTTATTGATGCGCCACTGCTCAACATAATGCACAAGTGGCACGCAACACGGATACGTATTGAAAAGTGCTGCCCTACATAGGGTATTCCGTCGAGTCGATGAGATCGTTTTCGACTGAACAGTAATAGCAACAAATTTGTGATATATGTAGGTGAGTGGTAGAGTATCTCTCTATTCCGTGGCAGTAAATAGCCACGATACCTCTACGTTATTCTCATTGAAAGGGTTCTTTTGCTTTTCCTACCCCCGTATTCCACAAAATTTGACCCATTTGTTTTCTACGTTTTTTTTTTACTTCCCACATACTTATTAGTCGATTTCGATGAAGCTTGCCGTTTTGGATTTTAATGGTTGAGGACCACATAAAAGGCTGAGTATGCATTTTTGTTGCCCCAAAAAATCTATATATATGACATTTCCTTGTCATTAATCGAAAGCTGAAATCCTTTGTACGCGCAGTCATCTGTGGCCCCACAAATTGTGTCCAAAAGCCAAAAAACATTGACTGGAGCAAAAGTTTTATGCTACAGTACCCCACCAAAACATAAATAAATAAAAACAAAAACAAGTAAAACTTCACTTACCATATGCGTTACAATTAATTTTTCCTTTCTTATTTGTCTCGTCGCACTTTTCTGGTTTCAAACTTTATTTTTTATTTATTTATTTATTTATAGTTTTTCTTTTGTCTCTTTTTTTGTGGTTACTTTTCTTTTGTTAATAACATAAAATCGTTTCAGGAATGGGGGAAATTAAATTAAATTAAATACAAAAAACAAATAATCGGAAATTTAATTGAATTTCCCTCCCAGTACATTAGGAAATAAAGAAAAAAGTAAAATAAGCAAAAAAATTATATTAAAAAAAAAAATAAAGAGCGAAGGCAAATACCCCCAACAAATTATTAAGGGACTAATAACTGAAAACTCGAATGAGGAATTGGATTTTTTTTTATTCTTATTTTTTTTTAAATTTTGTCGTTATTAAAACCGATCAGTTTTGTAATTAAAATTTCTCTATTTGGAGTTTCGTTTTTTTTATTTGTTTGATTTATCCGTTTTTTTTTCTGTATAACAATTTGAGAAAAGACGCCGTTAAGAAGTTGCTACAGTTCATCTGCCCGTGTTTTCTATAGTTCCTTGTTTTATATTGGAGCCAATTCTTGGACTTATCAAATCTTTTTGCTAGTATTTTTTTTATGCATTTATTTAATTACTTTAATATTCGAATTTCAATATCGCTCATTTATGAACATCAGAAGCAAAGCAAAATTGTTCGATTTTACAAATTCAAGATGTCTGCTGCAATATGGCGGACCATAAATAATTGTTTTACATATTGTTCTGAAATTTGGTACGTGGGGATTTTTTGGGTTGTTGATTCCGTATATGAAATATTTTGAAAATTCAAGATGGCGATTCCAATATGGTCGGTTTTAGAAATCCACAATGTCAGGTATAATGTGGTAGAGGCAAAATAAATAAATAAACTGAATAGTTGTAAATATGTACTGTCAGTATTATCGAGTTTTAGGGAGTATGACATTAAAAACCACACCCCACTTTTTGTTTAATAATTCATATTGCTGCAATAGCAAATAGACTTCACTTCAACTGTTTTTTTAATTTATTATTATTTTTGTTTGTTTAAGTTTCTATCTCACTTCACTGGGTGGAAATGGGGAAATATGAAAAATGGGAGTTTTCAATGCATGGAGGCGCTTTTACTCTCTTCGGATGATATGAGGCAAACTTCACATTGATAACGTTGCAGCCGAGTGTGTGGAAAGAAACACGTTTTTTCCCCCTTGACTGGAATTTTTTGTTCGATCTGCTACCGAAAATCACACATGGTTTCTTTATTACTGAACACAATTTACCATTGATAAGGGGAGATTAAATTTAATTAAGCTAAATTAAATTTACTTTCATCCAAAGGCCGCCTCGATGCGATGTTAAAAATGTGGGGAGAACAATAACCTCACAAGTTTTCCCAATCACTACGCTGCTTGAGAGGCTGGCTATTTGGTTGGATGGATGGATGGGTCGTATTTAATGAAAATTATTCGGAAAAATGAGGCAAAATATAATATTCCTTTTTTCCTATATCACTTGAAGCAATCGTCTCCCTTTTATTAAAACATACAATTTCCCTGAACCGGAAATACATGAGGAGCGATGCGTTTAATTAATTATTTTTCCCTTGCTCTGTTCAGATAAATCACTGTGAGATATTTCGATACGGCTGGCGCACCATACAGAGTATTTTTTTGTATTTATATTTCTGTCTGCAGTTCACCGTCTTTCTGCCAACACGAAAAATGTGTGGTTATGGCCAGTCTCGAGGAAAAAAACATCATGTTCGTGGAATTCCACGTACAAACGACCCATAAAATATTCAATTAGTCGAACAGAATCCTACTCTGTGTCGGTACTATTCTCCATTAATTTGAGTTATCGGGTCTCGCACTGTATCTCAAAATCGCGGCGCCACACTACAAAACCAACTCAGTCGAAATTTTCACCACTTGATCGTCAGTCAATTAAACCAAAGTTATTAAAACGCAACATTACAATGTTGGCAGTTAATAAAAAAAAAAAACCAGTACAATGTGTGAGAATAAAAGCCTCTTTCCCTTCACGTTTTCTTATTTTTTTTTTCACCTAACAAAAATCGGGGAAAACTCAGTATCTGACCACGTACGAAGAATTTTTGTATTTTGTTGCTCCCCGTCTTATAAGGTGCTTGACATTCTTTTCGAACAACACCGTTTTCTTTTGCACACTCACTTGACAAAAAAAAATGTATAAAAAAAAAACTAGAAAAAACACACTTGACTACCGACGAAATGAAGCAACATTTTTCTTTTTCGGATTTAAAACGATGGAAAATCAAAACGACCAGATCTACGGGTAACGAAATATGCCGTAATTTTTTTTATAATACTTTTTTCCTCTCTCCATCGAAAAACTAATTAGTGAAAAAAAAATTTTTTTCTTGAAATAAAATTTTTGTTGAACTAGTTACGAGCCGTACGGGGGACTTCGCTTCAACTTTTTTTTAATCTAGCTTTTTTCTTTATTAAAAAAACAACGTTTAGAGAGAAGTAGTACTAAATGACGGAAGGTGGAAACTCCTCAAAACAGTTCTTCGTTAAGCAGTTTATTACAACAATTAGCATTCGTGGCAAACTATTTTTGCGACAAAACGATTTTGCACTAAAACTTGATTTCGTTTCTATATACGCTGAATGGTAGCGTATGACCAATGACGTTTCCGACGAATTGCTCTTACTTTTCCCTACAAACCTGCAGGCAAAAACCAAAGAAGATAGACTGGCTGGCTAACCTAATACAACGAGACACCCGGGCCATATCCCCGCATGAAATTATCGAGGGTTTTCTTTTCATGCAATACTCGGAAACAATTGCATTCGGCTACGGTATACGGACACGCATGTGCCTACAGACCCACCACTACAGCCCACACGGCACACAGAGCCACTTTGAGGCTCTTACGTTACGACCTGATAGAATCATGACTATCATGAGTGCCGTGCCATCGTGCCATGCCACGACGAAATACCCATTTCCAGCCAGACGGGCAAAATTGCTCCTTCCCTGGTGCCGACAATTGAGTAATTACCCCGAGCACAGCTCAAATCAATGGCACTCTGTAAATCCAGATAATTTGCTTATCTTACATTCCCGTCGCAGCATTATTTGGCTAGAAAATCAAAAAAATACGGCTCATTCTGAATACCTAACCTCTCATGGCATGGCAGGCTACCTGTGAAAAATTAGGTAATTCATAGTATCACATCTGCGTAATTGAGGAGTAAAGATTGTGTTGAAAGAGTAGGGCCTACGACACAGCGAAACACCCTAAGTGCGGACTGTGTAGTACAATGAAAATATTTGTCTCTTTTTTTTTTTATTGTCATATAACCCCTTCCTCCCACCAACCCCAAACAGACCAAAAAAATCTTCACAAGAAGACAGACAGCTCATAAAACTATCATTTTCGATTTGTCTCCACATAAACTGCCATATGATATTTTCGAATTTCGAAAATTCGTTTAAAACTGATTGTTTCAAATTTTAAAATGAACTAGTTCTTATGACCGGCTTCGCACGGTGTACAACAATTTACCAAAACGGATTCTCTATCCCGCCGAAATCGGTTCAGGAGTTTGGGTATTGTTGGTCGCCATATTGGATCCGCCATCTTTCATTTACAACTTTCGGCAGTAGATTTGAGATCAGTGACCCCGAAAACGTAAACGGACCCATTTTCATAGCAATCCTTTGAAGTTGAGAATTTTCTTGTCGCCATATTGGATTCGCCATTTTGCTTTTCCAAAAGTTTTATCGGCGCAGGAATAAACTCACAGGAGGAATCATAAGTTCTCGCAATTTGCGTTTTAATTTTATAGACGACTACATGTAAAACCAACAACCCCAAAAACCACTATACGTTCTACGCCGCCGTGCGCAGGATTTTTTAAGCATCGATTTTTTCTGGAATAATTAAATTGGGGGTCCTTAAGGGGAGATATACACCTCGCATGGTCGAAAAAATCGATTTTTTTTTTTTGCATTTTCGTGAAGGTTGAGGTCCCAAGAATATCTGGTAAGAGACTTACACTATGGGCCTGGTATCGATGATTTCATGTAAGTTGACAAATTTCATGATTTATTCATTCCCAAATTTTCAAACGCGTTTTTCTCAAACTACGTTTTTCGAATGGGTACCCAAAATTTCTTGAAAACCAATGAACTGATGGCCTTATTTTATGTGATCCCAATTTTCAAGAAGGGAAATAAGAACCCAGTGGAAAACTATAGACCTATTGCTAAACTATCACCTATACCTAAACTTTTTGAGGCAATTTTGAGAGACTATTTAGCCTTCTACTGTAGCTGATATCAAGTAATCAACATGGATTTATGAGGGGTAGATCGACTTCAACTAATCTTGTGGAGTTTTCGAATTTCTGTTTAACGAACTTGGAGAAGCGTAAACAAATCGATTGTGTTTACACAGATTTCAGTAAAGCATTTGACAAGCTTTCTCATAGAGTGCTGATTTTTAAACTTCGACGACTTGGCTTTCCCAATGACCTTCGTCATTGGATTAAGTCATACCTTATCAATCGTTCCTTTAGAGTTAAGTTTTCTCTTTGCTTTTCGGACCCTGTTTCCATTCGGTCGGGAGTGCCACAGGCCAGCCACCTGGGACCTTTGCTGTTTACTCTTTTCCTTAACGACGTGTTTCCTCTATTCGAGAACTCGCATGCTTTGGATGACTTGAAGATTTTCCGTGTGACCGAGTCACTGCAAGATGCTCTTAGCCTCCAACGCGATCTTGACACCTTTACTGAGTGGTGTTCAAAGAATCACATGAAACTAAATATTAGTAAATGCAACTTTATTTCATTTACTAGGAAGTCTTCTATTTTGGAGTACTCCTACAAAATTCTTGACACACCTTTATCTCGGCAAGAGAATGTTGTTGACTTGGGACTGACTATTGATTCTAAAGTCGATTTTGGACGACATGTTGATAAAATAATAAATCGTGCAAATTCCACCCTTGGTTTTGTTAAGCGCTGGTCTAAGGATTTAATTGATCCTTATCTCTTAAAAACATTGTTTTGTGCGTTTGTCCGACCTATCTTGGAATATGTTTCTGTTGTTTGGTCTCCTCATTATTCTGTGTATGTAGACCGTATCGAGGCAGTCCAAAAGCGTTTCCTCCGGTTCAGTCGTCGTCACCTACCCTGGCGTGACCCGCATAGTCTTCCTCGGTATGAAGACAGACTTAAACTTTTAGGTTTGACGACTCTATCCAACCGTAGAGAAATCTCAAGTGTGACGTTCATTCACGATATCATTACTGGCGTTATAGACTCTCCAAAGCTTTTAAATCTTGTTAATTTTAACTCACGCCCCCGTTTTACTAGAGGAAAGGACTTTCTATACTCCATGTACCACAGAAATAATTATGGCACTTTTGAACCGGTATCGGCCATGTCCAAGACTTTCATTGTAGCAAAGATTTAATCAAAAAATTGTTACTCATTAGGAATTAATTTAAATCAGTGTTTGTTATGTTAAGATCAGATGGTGTAATCAACCTGTTGATGATGATAAATAAATAAATAGAGGCCTTGAATTTTTTTGCGGTTATTCTATACACCATTAACTAGTACCTACTTGTCAGAGGATTTTATTTTTCGTTGCTTAGTTTTTGTTTTATAGGAAAATAATAACTACTAATTCTTGGTCCCAACTAAACTATATATGTTCAAACGTCCGGCATTTTGCCATAAATCGATATATTCAAAATACCGTACCGTACCGTTTACCGTTTTCCTTGTATAGTTTTGATGTTTTTAAATACAAAAATTAAACATATTTCTAAATGTGTATACTTTTAGATAGTTGAACTCCCAATCCGAAATTTCAAATAGTTTTCCTCGAAAAAATGCACAAAACTGACCTTTTTTCCGGCTCCATCCCACAATGTTTTTGTTTTATAAGGCAACCTCCTTTTTTTTCTGAATATTTTTATCAGGTTTATTTATAAATTTTTGTTTTCTGTTTCAGGATGTGCGAATTGGCTGCAAACGGTAAGTGCTTGATATTAAATTCCTCACGCAAATATTTTCAAAATACAAAAAAAAATCTCTAACGGCTGGGATATGTCAGAAAATGGGAATTACAGTGAAAAATCTACCTGCTCTTTTAAACCGAAAATTCTTTATTCAAACAGTAAGACGCCGTTATCGGCCAGTGTATGTACGAGTACCACCCACAATTGTACCTCTGAGTAACTTTGGTAATGGCATTTATGCCCTACTCATGACAATTTCACTTAAGTGCTGTAATTAGAGGAGGAAAACAGGTTTCAAGAAAACACCGCTTTGCTATTAACCAACACATTAAAGTCACTCCAAGCAAGAAGAGGAGTGCCTGAAGAGTGCCATTCTTACCTGCTTTTAGTGCTTCTCAAGGTTGCCTGGGTTGTCAGAATGCGAAACCACAAATTTGCCGCACAAGAGGCGCGTAATTTTCGAATAGAATTTAAAAAAAAAATGTCTTCTGAATTTAATTGAATTAATTTAAAAGTTATTTGGAACAAAACTGAGTGTTTGTTAAAACACGTAAAACACCTCTCGATACTTCCGATGAGACCTCATTCATGTGCGCGCTATAACCGAAGCAGATCTAACGAGTGAGCGAGTTTACCGATACGTTTGATCGGTGCACTCGTTACAGTTAATTAAATAGATTATTTCACCCTGTAACTCTCAAACGGTTGGGATTATTTATATATTATCGAATACCTAACCAGCCGTTAGGTTAGACGTTAAAAGTGCCGCTAGATATGCCTAGAGAGGTTCTGAGAGAGCGGCATCTCATGTTTGTTACTTTATCTAAGGAGATTATTTGTTCTCCCTTCCCACTTTTCCCCCGCCTTTCAAAGTCATTGCCTTTTTTCATTGAATAAAATTTCCAGAAAAGGCGTGGAGTGACAGGGGTGAGCCCTAGTGGATGAGTTTTTCCAGATTTCGAGCAGTTCGCTGTATGTTTTTTTTATTCGCTGAATAAATTTGATAAATTGCCGCGGTGGCATTTATTGGGCTGATTAAGGCCCCTGCGAACGCGATAATTATCGAACGAATTCCGGGACCGAACACAAAAGTTTTTATAATAATATTTCATTTTGCACAGAGTGCCAAAAAGTTTCTCTCTCTTGCTCATTCTTTTGGGTTTTTGTATTGCTCTGTTTCAGCTGTGTAGGATGAAAAGTTCACTTAATGATCATTAAAGCACAAATGTCACTCGAGAAGTTGTGAAGGAGGTTGTGCTGATTCCTCAAAATAAATTTTTTTTCTGTTTTATTATTTACTGCAGCGTGTGAGATAAAAAAAAAAGAATTATGTTGTGCTGCTCCGATTCGGTGGGAAATTTTTTTTTAAGAAAATTTAATGTCCTACATTTCGTGGTTGGAGTTATATCCGGGGGTGCAAATAAATACTATTAAGTGGACGTTTCCGCGACCTGTTCGAGTTTCTGTGCTCTGTCTACCTTAATCGTCGCGAATTGTATGTTGTTTTTTTTCTCTCCATCTCCCTGGGAATTTGCGTTGTGTGTCTGATAAAAATCAAGACAAAGCTGCTGACTGAGCCCCCTTGGGGGAGCAATTTAGTCGACCGATCTGCGAGATTTGTTGGGTGTACAATAAACTGAAGAAGTATCGCCTGTAGGATTCTTTCTTGGAGAAGCATTTCTTACCACCCACAGACCCCCTCCCCTAAGAATATTAATGCTCAATTAGTAACTTTTATTTGCAATAAAAAGCAACGGGATCACTTAATCGACATGATTTGTGGCTAAAGTAATTTAATTTTTTTTTAATTTTTCACCATACGAAGGTGAAGTGAATTCATCGTTTCTATTGTTTTTTTTTCACGTTTTCTGTTTTTTTGCCAATAAGTGAAGAAAGCCGCAGCGCGCTAGGGGGCGCGTTGATGTATTTCTGAATTGTTTTCTTTAATGACTGGCTACCAGATCACGTTGTTCCAGCTGTTTTCCCTCCGCTAGGAGGTGAGTGAGTGAATGGTGTGGTGACTAATTAAAAATGTTCAACAGCCTTGATGATATTCAGGATTTTGCAAAATTTACGTTGACTCATAAACTATATAAATAAAAACAATGAGTGCAATTTGGAATAAGCCCCTTCTGATGGTGTAGCAGCGATTTAGTGGCACCCCTAAACGCCCTTAGACATTTTTTTTAATGTTCACAAAAAGTTTCGTACAAATTGGTATAGTTGATTTGAATTTATGAAGCAACATCCAAACGTAACCATAACTTAAAAGAAACATGACAAATCCCGTTCCCGTCCATCCTTCGCATTTAACTTTGGGTTGAATGATGAAACACCACAACCAAACAACTAGACACAGTTTTTTGTTTGTTTGGTTAGTTACTGTCGGCCCTGCCCTCACAAGATAAATTCCGTTCATACTCAAAAGAAATATCTGGATTTGTTTCCTTTTATCCTTTTTTGTTTATAGTCTAAGGCGGTTTCTGTACATAAAGTGTCTGTCTGTGGAAGCGTTTATCTATCTATCTGAAAAATAAAACAAATAAAAAATCACAACAAGCATTCGCTTCGTTGCAATATCTTTCCCTAATTTCCCACAATGCAGAGGGGTGTCTTCAAGTGGCATCTAAACACTCGTGTAAAATTGATAAGTTAATCGCATTCAAAGATTAGCGCCCAGCCCTTTTCCTTTAGAAGCCTTTACACACCCGCAAATGCATTTTTATCACACGATTGTGATTTGCGTGAATGTTTACTTCCGGGGAAGTAAAAAAAAAAAAAACAACAAAACAAAAACACGATATCTCTTCCAGGGACACTAAAAATAATTTAAAGGACAAATACAAGAATAAATAGAACGTCGGAAAGAGAAACTATTGGCACAGGTTCTATTTATGTTATTCAATTTTTCTTTCAGTGTGTGTATTTTGAGTGCAAGAGGAATTAGAAAAATTAAAAATCCAGAAAAAGTTTAAAGTGTAAAATACATATATAAATATAAAATAAAACGCGATCAAGTGCAAGATGCAAGCAATCAAATGTGTGGTTGTCGGTGATGGGTATGTATTTCTTCTGATTTATATTTTTCAATTATTTTTGTTTTTTGTTTTCATTTTGATATAATGCGGCATTTTTGCATTTTTCGTCTTTCATACATTAATTTTCATTATGAAGCAATCATAAACTTGACAAACTCAAGACTTCTTTTCTGACCCTTATTTCGGAAAATTACAGCTTTCTGAAAATGTTCAGACCCGTCAAGAGAAATATTGGTGATTATTTAGTATTTTCGTATATTTAGATTATTTAGGTTCGAGCCCTCGTCGGCTCCAAAAAAAATTTTAATCAACTAGGACAATTTTGTAGTGTAGTAATAGGTAATTAAGGCCGGGAAGGGGATAAAAAAACAAAATTCGGCACAAAACAATACGTAACAGGAAAATTTGCGTTTTTCAAAATGTCTAGTGTCTGAATACCATTCTCTTACAAAATATCTACCGGCTGAAATTAGATAAAAATGTCTTCCCCCCATCATGAATTCACTAATTTTAGGTTAAGCTCTTTTTTAAATTATATTTTTGTTCTTTTCCTCTTTCGATAATCAATTACCTTTAATTTCTTCTTGACGTGAATTCCGCACAAATACGGCATTTTTGCCTTCCCCTTAAATTCCCGTTTGTGTTCAATTAAATATTTCATTTCTTACCTTTGTTTACAATTATCCGAAGCTTTCTCTATATCATTTTGATTTTAGGATTTCATTTAAACACGAAATAATAATAGACTTCTAATTTTCAAAAAATTGAATATTTCAGTGCCGTTGGTAAAACATGCTTGCTTATAAGCTATACAACAAATGCCTTCCCTGGCGAATATATCCCAACTGTGTAAGTAAAAAAAAACATTTTTACGCTCTTGCGTCTTATACCTCTTATAACTCCACTCAAACTCTTCAGCTTCGATAACTATTCAGCAAATGTAATGGTAGATGCTAAACCGATTAATCTTGGTCTATGGGATACAGCTGGGCAGGAGGACTACGATCGATTACGACCTCTCTCATATCCACAAACCGATGTATTCTTAATTTGCTTCTCATTGGTTAATCCAGCATCATTTGAGAATGTTAGAGCAAAGGTAGGATGTTAATATTTTTTTGTTTGTACAATATTTAAAAAAAAAAACCGTCCGCTATTACAGTGGTATCCCGAAGTTCGTCATCATTGTCCAAGCACTCCTATTATACTTGTTGGCACAAAGTTGGACTTAAGAGACGATAAAAGTACTATAGAAAAATTGAGGGATAAAAAGTTAGCACCTATCACCTACCCACAGGTAAGTGTGGAGCGTCTACACGGGTGTGTGTTGCCAGTCGTTTAATGCTGTTATACAAAAGATGTATTAGAAATTTGTACTTTTATTTAAATTATTATATTGTTTAAACAAGCATACATACATATAGTAGTATACAGGTTGTTCTTTTTTTATAACGCATTAATAAGATATAAAAGAAGCCCTGTATAAAAGTGGTATATCACTTTACTGCATTTATGCCTTAGTATAACAATTCTGAAGGCCTGGCTTTTTATTACAAGAAAATTTTACAATTCAGCTTTATAATTGTTTTCTTGCAGGGACTAGCGATGGCCAAAGAAATTGGTGCTGTGAAATATTTGGAGTGTTCAGCACTGACACAAAAGGGTTTAAAGACAGTCTTTGACGAGGCTATACGATCAGTACTTTGTCCAGTATTGCAGCCCAAATCGAAGCGCAAATGTACACTACTTTAAGAGGGCAAGAAGCAGAATAATTTAAATGAAAAAAAAAACATTATACAACCAACTAAAGTCAAATGATCCACAGCATAAGAAGTGATCCACGGTATAGAGTTATAACATGAAATTAAAAATGGGAAAAAATCAAAATAAATCAAATAACAGGAGAAACACTAAAACAACCTCTGCAAGCGTATATAAAAAAATAAATGGAGAAACATAACAAACAACTCGCTATTGAATGCAAAAATGGAACTAATGTCCAAAAAAAAATGTTGTAACAATATAGGGAATAAGGAAATTTTTTATTTTTTCAGAAAAAAAATGATAAAAATAATAAGAAACAAACTTCAACTGTCTTGCTCTTTGAAACCAAGGTAAACACAAGCAAACAAGCAATATCCACGTAAAATCAGCCGAGAGAAACGCAAATCAATTCAAAACGGAAATATAATATATAAAAAAAACGTACGCTGCACACCGCGCGGGTAACGATATTGTCATTGCAAAAAAATATTTGAAAAGTCAGCTTATTGTACAAACAGCGCCTACAATTTTTCATTTTAAAATCGTTTCTTCAAATTTATCTCAAACTTGACGAACAACTAAATTGTTTTCTTGCGGATTTCTACGGTTTTTGTGACTTTTTTTTGGGATATATATATCACTTTTGTTTTTGTAAAATTTCAAACTTCACTGTGTCGTCCACCCATTTGAAAAAAACCGCCTTTTTTTTTTGTACTGGTACATTTCTTAGGAGAATAATAATGCTAACACGCAAACAAACAAACACACAAACAGTATGATAGGCTACTAGTTTCGTTGAACGGAATCATTTTTCTTATATATATATATTTTTTTTTATACTAAACAAGAAAAGAAACGTGTTTTTATTATTGTCGGAGGAGACGAGAGTCATTTGTATAAGAAGAGCGAAGTGAACTTATGGAAAAGCAGAACGTCGTAAGAAAATAAGAAAAATTTGATGTTATCTGTATTTTGTTAAATTCGTAGCCTCTATTTATTTTGTATACAAAGTTCTCTTTCTGATTTAATTATATAGAAATAAAGAGCGACATTTATTATTACTAACAATGTTTAATTTTTCCCTTCCCATTTCTCAGAAATTTCCCTCTGGCGTAACTGCTTTCATCCCGTTGTCCGAAGCCCTATCATGTATTCTATTGCTCAGGGGCAAAAAGTGGGACCAGGTCGGTCGAATTCGGGGGTTGTGGTCTTTTTAGTGAACGAGGAGCCAATTTTTGCAGTTTTCCACACTAAATGCGATTTCCAGGGGCTGCAGGTGTTTCCGCGCAGAAAGGGGCACCTTCTGTTGCTCACATAGGAATTGTTTTGAGAGGGTTAATAACTTTAAGTTACTGAGGAGTTAGAGGGTCGTATACTTTAATAATTGGTCAGAGAAGCCCTCGATACCAGCTTTCATTTGACACCATAAAATCGGCATGTTAAATTTGGTCGATTTTTCGAAAAAATGGCAAGGGGTACCCCTCGGCATTTTTTGGGGCAAAATTTTTTTTTTCTCCGATTCCAATGATTGTGGTGTCAAACGAAAGGGCCTGGCCCAACTAGCCCAAAAATCCAGCCAAAACCGGCCCAAACTGCCAGTTTTAGAGGTAAGAAACTGAAAGCCCATTTTTTTACGAACCCTATAAATTGAGGCCCCGCAGCTCAGAAATTGCCCTCTGGCGTAACTGCTTTCATCCCGTTGTCCGAAGCCCTATCATGTATTCTATTGCTCAGGTGCAAAAAGTGGGACCACGTCGGTCGAATTCGGGGGTTGTGGTCTTTTTAGTGAACGAGGAGCCAATTTTTGCAGTTTTTCACACTCTAAATGCGATTTCCTGGGGCTGCTGGTTTTTCCGCGCAGAAAGGGGCACCTTTCAGCTTTGTGATTAGTGCAAAATAAATGTGTGTCAATCATAAATTATGTTATTTTAATTAATACCCACAAACCAATCCCTCTCTTTCCACGCAGTCAAATAAAATTTATTTACTGTAGGTAAACGAACGCAGCCCAGGGAGGAAGATTTGGATTTGATGTATTATCGTTCATAAAAATGTTTTATTCCCATACTAGTCCGGTCAAATTAGGCATTTCAATTTGCATTAATTCGCATAGAGCTGAAAATTGGTACATACCTTGGGGACATTATTACAAAAAAAACACTAAAAGTCCCCATCGATCCGACATCTGTAAAAAAAGTTGTTCAAGGTCAAAGGTCAACAAAAATGGTTTTTTCAATTTTTCAGGTAAACGGTAAGTTTTATCATAAAAATAGATTAGACAAAAGCTGTAGACCATGAAATTATCTACAAAAATTGTCCTTATACTTTTTTTCCTAAGAATCACCATTCCTGAGATATTGCGATTCTAAAAGTTGAAGAAGTCGTACTTTACATAATATGCACACTTTTCCGCACCACCTGTGAGGTAGTGTATTCGGCGCATTTTTTTGGCGTGGTGTCCCCGGTAAGCATAGTCCACGATATATTGTGACTAACTGTTATTAAAAAATATTGTATGAACTGGAAAATGGTACTATTGAAAATGATTTAAATCGCACGAAGTACTGTTTGTTTCGGGAAGATGTTATTCTGACTGACAATCTTCAAAAGCCATTTCAATAGTTATATCTTCTTCGTTTTCTTCTTCTTCTTATTCTTCTAGCTGGATATGTGGAGAAGACACATCAGTTGTGTCCTCATTGATATCATAAAAATCTTCATCTATTGAAGTTGATTCAACATTGGAGCAAGACTGGCCTTGGCAATTAGTATTTACATATTTGTTAACAAAATAACCCGACGTTTTTACAGCTACATTTTGCACTACAACCCTTTTTGCAATTGCAACAGATGGTGTTGAGAAGTCTTTCCGGAGCAGGTGGGAGTAAAGTTTGAATTGGCTCCAAAGTATTATCTACTAATTTCCAACCCCAGTCTTCTGGCTCCAGTTGATTGCCTAGCCATACTTAAACTTGATAGTATACTAGTATAGTACTACTGACTGCACGAACTCCAATTGATAAGACTATTTACTTTTTGAAACCCGGGAAAGCTCAACACCCAACAGAAATATATTCATCGAAAAGTTTATCTGCTTATCCAAAATGTCAAAATCATAACTTATTTTTACATGCAATAACTGGCTGCGATACCATCGTCATTTTTCGGAAGGGGTAAAACAACAGTATTTAAATTATTTGAAAAAGATGATTTAATTAATTGCGCAGAAGTATTACAAAAGATCGACTCTTCTCCGCAAGACATCATCTCAAACGAGATTCGCTTTCTTCTTGCTCTATATGGAGCTCCAAAAATAATTGATTGTTTAGACAAGTATAGTTATTTAAGTTTTGTAAAAAATACACGAAACAATAAAAGAGTGCAGTTATCTTGTCTTCCTCCAACATCTGCTTCTGCTAACCAACACATGCCGAGTACACTACCATTTTATATACCACTAGCATGCCCGGACCCGGCGTTTCCCGGGATACTATTAAATTTGTATTCCTTCCTTCCACTCTCACCTATTCCTAATACTTTTTTAACTGTAAACTGTAAAGTATTATTAAATTTAGTTTTCCTCATTTTACACCACCTCCTTACTGCATCCCTCTCCTATATCTCCCAGCGGGGTGGGGGGTGGTCTCATATTTGGAAATTCGAATAGCAGATTCGAAATGAGTGATCCCGAAAATCCCCAAACGCGGACTTTCAGGGAAATCCCTCGAAGTTTAACTTTTGGGTCGCCATATTGATCCAGCATCTTGATTTCCAAAATTTTGATGGCAGATTCAAAATCAGTGACCCCAAAAACCCAAACCAAAAACATAAATTTCTAATTTTCCGCGCAATATTTTTAATTTTTTCTGTCACGAATTAGCGAAATCGGTCCAGCCGTTCACGCGTGATGGCGTGACCAAGGGAAATAGGGATTCATCTTTATATATATAGAAGATTACTCTGCTTCCTTAGCTATCGATTGGTGAAAAACTTATTCCAATTCATGCATACACTTTTCTTCCACAGCCGTTTCAATTTTGTCGGCACCCACCGAAAAAACCGAGCTTTCACTATTTTCACCAACTTTCACCAACCCGGCCCAATTTTCTATAGTGCCTCTTCTTCCTACCCGTGAGATACAGTTCTGGGGGTGTCACCACCCACCCCTCCCCCACAACAAAAACACGTTTTCACCAATAATTCCCACATTTCACATTTTACACCAACCTTTCTTTCACCAACACATTCTACACTACCTTCCCTTTCCAACGATATTCATAACATGGCACACGGCATGGCAATATATGAAATTCATTACATTCATACTGACTGCAGCGCCATCTGCCGGGTTGATTTGTAAATCTAAACCATCCGGGGCGCCACCCAAACGCATACAAAAAAATTCATTCAAATCGGTCCAGCCGTTTAGGAGGAGTTCAGTGACAAGACACGTACAGTAGAATTATATATATAAAGATAATGTCCCCAAGGTATGTACCAATTTTCAGCTCTATGCGAATTAATGCAAACCTACCTCGATTTTTTCGTCTATTTTGACCGGACTATACCCCTTATGTTGTGGACGAAGCGCCCGTGAAAAGTTGGAAACCGAAAATCGACGTAAAAAGTATATGAAGAGGAGTATAAAAATTTTGACCCCTGTGACCAGGACTTATATTCTCCTTCATAAAAAAATCCGGATGAGCAATTTTTTATACTCACCGTCAAGGACTGATTTTATGAACGAGAATATAAATTGGCCACCACCTGAATTGTAATCTCATCCACCGTCGCCGTCGCACAGTGGGCCAAAACGAATTTTAGGTGACCAAAAATCGATTTTCGTCATGTCATAGATTTTAAAAATTTTAATGCCATTCGATAGCAAACTAAATGTATCACCTTATGGCAAAAGTTTTTTTCAATAAAAGTCAAACAGTTTTTTTAATAATAGCATTTTAGTTGAAAAGGGCGATTTTTCGTTCAAATTTTTATTTCTTTTTGACTTTAAAAAAAATGGCCACAGATGGCCACGCTCTCCTTAATACCAATGAAACTATAAACCCTCCTTTATCATTTAAAACAAAAATTGGCTGCGGCCACCTGCGGCCTTGGGAGAAAATTGCATTTGAAGTAAAGTCTACCTTGCTTTCACGTGCATATTTCCACACAATGTTCCCATTTAACAGGCGGGCTGAAAAGTTCGTAGGCTAGCATAGAAAAAATTATTTTTTTGATAGAATTTGATTTTATTATTCAATATAGTTCCCTTCGAGGGCGATACAACGATTATAGCGGTCATACAATTTTTCGATACCATTTTTATAATACGATTTGTCTTTAGCCTCAAAATAGGCTTCAGTTTCGGCGATCACCTCTTCATCGGCGTAAAATTTCTGTCCAGGGAGCATCCTCTTGAGGTCTGAGAACAGAAAAAAGTCGCTGGGGGCCAGATCTGGAGAGTACGGTGGATGCGGAAGCAATTCGAAGCCCAATTCATGGAATTTTGCCATCGATTTCATTGATTTGTGACATGGTGCATTATCTTGATGAAACAGCACTTTCTTTTTCTTCAAATGAGGCCGCTTTTCCGCGATTTCGTATTTTAAACGCTCCAATAACGCTACATAATAGTCGCTGTTTATGGTTTTCCCTTTTTTAAGATAGTCAATGAATATTATACCATGAGCATCCCAGAATATTGATGCCATAACCTTGCCAGCCGACTTTTGCGTCTTTCCACGCTTTGGAGTCGGTTCACCACGTGCAGTCCACTCGGCTGACTGTCGATTGGACTCTGGTGTGAAATGATGGAGCCATGTTTCGTCCATCGTCACATATCGACGCAAAAATTCGAATTTATTACGACTGAACAGCTCCAAACACTGCTTAGAATCATCGATCCGTTGTTGTTTTTGGTCGATTGTGAGCTGGCGCGGCACCCACTTTACACAGAGCTTTCGCATATCCAAATTTCCATTCACGATATGACCAACACGTTCCCTTGATATCTTTAGGGTCTCAGCTATTTCAATCAACTTCACTTTACTGTTATCAAAAATTATTTTGTGGACTTTTTTGATTTTTTCCTCGGTAACAGCCTCTTTGGGGCGTCCACTGCGTGCATCGTCCTCGGTGCTCATTTCGCCTCGTTTAAATTTAGCAAACCACTTTTCTACGGTTGATTTTCCTGGTGCACAGTCCGAATAATGTTTATCAAGCCAAACTTTGGTGTCAACAGTATTTTTTTTCGCCAAAAAGCAATGCTTTATTAACACACGAAATTCTTTTTTGTCCATTTTTTGCAAAGTAACAAAAGCTCTTTCACTCAAAATGCTATAACTCAGATACTAATAGTGCAACAGCTGTCAAATTTATACACGCGTCTTTTGAACGTTAGGGCTAACTAGAAATCATATGGATTTGATACTAGTAGCGCCATCTATGTGTTAGCCTCCGAACTTTTCAGCCCGCATGTTATGGTGCAGTGGGGAGAGGTTATAAAATGATACGTACAATAGCATAAACAAAAAGCCATTGCAATTAGAAAAACGAATGTGGGAAAAGAAATTCGAAGAAAAGAGTGAATAAAGGTGACATGTTGCTCCATGACACGGAAAATGAAGAAATAATTTATTTATTGTGGGAAAAGTGTTAGGAATTGGTGAAAGATATTTTGGGGTTGGGTTTGTAAATGGATGCCTGATTATATGAGACTACCCGCACCCCGGTGGGGAATATGGGGGAGGGGATTTATAGGAGAGGGGGTGGTAAATAATTTATTTTTTTTTTTCAGATACACTGAAAAATATTGTTAAAAATAATGAAAACGAAAATGGGAAAAGATTCGCGAAAATTGAAAAAAAAAATTTTCGTCGAAAATACCAATATAAAATTTTTATTGTTTTGCATAAATTTGTAATTTATTTTTTTATTTATTAAATATTGATCATGCAGATGACAAAATAATTAAAGAATAAATTAAAAATGTTGTGAAAACTTTTTAAATAACATTAATAATTCATTTATGGAGTACTTCAAATTTCTTTGATTTAGTTAGCGGCACCCTGTAAACCAATTAAATATTTTTTGTTGGCAGTTAAGGGGTAATAATGTCAAAATTAATTAGCCTAAATTTCATTATGATATCTTTAACACAACAAAAGTTACAGATTTTTGATAGCGACCAAGTCGTTTTGGCCCACTGTGCGTCGTAGCTAAGAGGGATTGTTCTGAGGTGTGAAATTAAAACGACAGACTTTTTTTTTTTTTAATATTTTTTGGTTCATAAGTAGCCAGAACAGAATGACTGACAATTGGTTTTTACATAATTCAGACATATCTCATATTATATGACACTTGCGCATGCAACACGCTTCTTTTTTTTATCTATTTTTATCTTCTTTTATCATAATCTTAATCGTTATATTACGAATAGCAATAATAGTAGATAGTAATAATAATTGTTCATTTCTTCTCATTCTTACTTCCGTGTCTGAGCTTCTGCTCTTTATAGTTTTTTGTTGAGAACTTTCAAAGGGTTTGTTTTTTTTTTTTTTATCATTAATTAGTCGAATTTTTCTGTGTATTTTGAAGTAGTCAATTTTTAAAACTGACGAGAATTGTATTTTTCTTTGTTTTTCTTCTTCTTTTTTACTCTTGTTTAATTTTGAGTTACTTTTAGGTAAATAGATGTATGTGTGATGAAAAGAGCTTCTTTCGATTTGTAATTATTATTATAATTTGCAGCTTTTGTTAGTTTTTGAAATACAATAAAATTTATTTCATTTTTTTTTTAATAAATTTTTTTTTTTTGATTTTTTTTTTTTTTGTGTTTGTTTTAAATTTTTCTCTTACTCGATAATAATAAGAATACTAGCAGTAATATATTCAGCAGATATTTAACAACAGTTATTCATATATTTAAATAAATATAAATATTTGTTTCCTATATAGAACAAATTCCATATGCACACATATCTAATGTTGAGCTCTTAAATATGTGCACATACATTCGTTTGACGATTTCCAATTCATTAATATTTTGTCGTATTTTTTTTTTAAAGTCTTTTGTTGGATTGATTTGAGATACGCTCCACATACTTCTCTTTGGTTGCATTTTAAAGAATTTTTTCCATGTGTTTTTTTTTGTTTTTTTATAATAGCCAGTACTAAGTGTTATGACTTCAAAACCTAACTACCTTACCTAGAATTTTAAGTATTTTTTTCTTCAGTTTGTAATGCATTATGTCCTTCCTCAATTCTTTACAACTCGGGTTTAAGTAGCAAATTAGCGGTATGGAGTTTTTTCAGCGAAATCAGCAGTTTTATGATTATTATTCACCAATTCTGTCTATCCCGGATTTTAAAGTGAAACCCTGGCAAAAACCTAATCTCAACAAAGACCCTATACGATGTGAATTTATTGCAGTTTTTAGAGTGGAGTTTTCGAGATTCTACCATCACCTTCGGAAATTCTGTGGTAGTGCAACAAATGTTTCAATTTTTCACTTCCTATAAGGTCTTTGGGAAAATTTTTTATTTTTGCCGAGCTAATTGCTTTTATCGACTTACTTTTGCTTACTTTTCATAGTTGGTTTGTGTCGGTATAAATTCAAAATAAAATGTAAAAGTTTCGAATAATTTTATTTTTATTGTTTTTTGTTTTATTTCTCTTTTATATTTTCCAATCCTTTACAGCACCGTAGTTTCCCTTTAGAAGTTCAGAGCTGTAGAACTGATAAGGTTTGATAAATTTATCCTCTACCTACAATAAATCAATTGTTCCGTGTTTCACTTTAAATATATTTTCACTCCGATATTTATCGTCCCTATAAGATTCATTTACCTTTATTTATTTTTTTATTTTTTTTTCGTCTAAATTCATTAAAAGTATCACGAGAAATTGAATTTTATTTTAGTTTTTTTTTTCAAAGATAGTTTTCTCTTTTATAATATTTACTGAAAAAGCATTTTAAATTTTCACTCTTTTCACTTTTACAATTATATAAAAAAATTTTTTTTTTTTTTGAATTACTCTTTATGACATTTTCCTTATAATTTTTAGTTTCATGAATAAACTCTAGAAATAATGAAGTACTTTTTACCTAATCAATTAAATGAAAGAACAATTTTAGATTTAGAAAAATGGTAAGCAATAATATTTAGAATGTAGCAAATCTGGAAAAATTTAATTGTGATCGTGTGTGTGTCTTTCTCTTATTTTTTTTTTGCTTCTATACAGCACTGTACAATAATTGAAGTATTTATACATTTAACTACCAACTTATGTTATTCCAAAAAACCCTCAGAGTTTAAATAAAATGATAATAGAGCGAAATGGTGACAAGTCTATTAGTGAAAGAACGTGTCGGGAATGGTTTCAGAAGTTCAAATCATGCGATTTCAGCGTGGAAGACAAACAACGTCTTGGAGCAGTAAAGAAGTTTGAAGACGCAGAATTGGAGGAGTTGTTTGCTCACTCATTAGAGGATACTCAAAAAGCCATTTCCCATCGATTAAAATCCTTGGGAATGGTTCAAAAATAAGGACATTGGCTACCATATGAATAAAAGCCTAGAGATGTTGAACGGCGTTTTTACAAGGGTCTTTTGCATCGCATAGTTACTGGAGATGAAAAGTGGATACACTATGACAATTCCAAGCGGAAAAAAATCGTGGGGATACCCCGGCCACGCTTCCACATCCACGGCCAAACCAAATATTCATGGCGTGAAGGTCTTGTTGTGTATATGGTGGTGACCAGCTCGGCGTGGTGTACTACGATTTGCTAAAATCGGGCGAAACGATTACAGCAGCACGCTATCGAACTCAACTTATGCGTTTGAGCCGCTATTTCAAGAAAGACATGACAAAGTAATTTTGCTACATGACAATGCCCGACCGCATGTGGCACAAGAGGTTAAAAATTATCTTGAAACGCTGAAATGGGACATCCTACCCCACCCGCTGTATTCTCCAGATATTGCTCCTTTGGATTACCACCTATTCCGGTAAATGGCGCACGGTCTGGCCGAACAGTAGTTTCGTTATTTTGAAGATATCAAAAATTGGCTCGACTCATGGATTGCCTCCATCCGCATGTCACCCGAAAGATGGGCCAAGGTTGTGACTATTTATGGACAGTATTTCCCCGAATAAATATGTAATAGTTTTTGTGTCATAAAGGTTTAAAACATGTTTTTCAAGCGAATGTAGATCTTTAAAAAAAATTAGGGTTTTATTTTTTATTTGTACAGTACGGCATAAATGAGCAGTTACTTGCTTTTAATTTAAAAATGAAACTATTAAAGTTACAAAAAAATGTTCTAACAACACTTTACTTGGTTACTAACGGGGTAGGAAAGGTGAAGGGCTGAAAATGTGTTTATTCTAACCTCTCTATTACGGAAGTCGAATTTAGTCGACTCGACTAGCGAAGACGCAAACCTTCTTAGTGTCTCGGCTTTGAAAGTGTGTCTTTGCTAGTCGAGTTGGTCTAATCCGACTTCCACAACAGGGCAGTCCTTTTCAACCCTTCTGTTGGTTGCATTTTCAAAGAGGGTTTGCTTTTATTTAGTTTAAATGTAAAATTTGTTAAAGTTTTCCTTTCATTGGTTTTTCATCTCTAAAATATTAAAAGTTATAAAATCCTCTTGTTAGATGTTAAACTGTTGCTGTTGATTTCACATCGATATTTTTATTTATTTATTATTAGTTTTATTATGTGCCTAGTTATGAAGCTTCAGATGTAAAAAAATTGGAATATCAAGTACAAAGAAAATAAAAGTGTTCTTTCGTTAATTATTCTATAGAGTGTTTTGTTTGTTTTTTTTTACATTTACTAGCATTTACATATAATAAAAATATTTTGTTTTATTTACTCATAGTTTCAGTTATTCAAAGGAGATGCAAAAAATTTTTTTTTTTATGTTCATTTACTGATGCGTTAGTTAATTATTTTTTTTTTTTTTGGTTTTTATATTTTTGTTAATTGTCCTTCCACTATAAACAGTAAAACTACTGAAGTGTGTTCTTTCTAATAGCAGTATATGCAGTAAAAAGGAAATATGAAATGAGAAATGTGTGAAAAAATTTGAAAAAAATTCTTTGGTTTTTGTTGATAAACTTCTCTTACTCTTTTAACGACTAATTGTAAGTACTAAAAACGTATTTTTTTTTGTAGTCATAGTTACACTCATACTCACATTGAAAAGTTCACATTTATTTCTCTTGTTGTTTTAAATTGCTGAAAATTTTGCAATGAGGAATATCAAATAATTCCCTTTCACTTTTATTCTATGTCTTGAATTTAATACCTAAAAATTGAGAAGAGCATGAAGAAAAATTGTTTGTTTTTTAAAATTGTTTTTTATTTTTATTTTAAAGTTGTATTAGCATTTCCTTTCTAGTTTGTCACTTAATAGATTTTCTTTCTGAGTGTTTGGTACTTGTTTTATTTGTGTTGAATTTTTTTTTTTTATTTCCGTATTCTTCCTTTTTTCGAATTCATTCCTTGGCAAAAGAAGGCCTAAAGAGACGTTAACAGACATTCTTGACAAAGCCAGTGATTTAGTTGAAAAAGAAAGAACAAAAGGAGTTTGTATTAAAAATTTTAAGCTATTGATGCTCTTTTCCTACCAACGTAGATCGCGTTAAAAATAATAGAGAGAGGATATTCATTGAGAGAAAGCATATCGAGTAAGATACAAAATTGCCTTTCCTCTATTCATGCATGTTGCAACATTACAAAACTTAAAGTAATTTTAGAAGAGTAAGGAAAATGCAATAAATCGAGAGAGAAAACCTTTAGAGTTAGGTACATACATATATATTTAAATATAATTTTTATCTCTAGTAGTAGTCACTGTTAATATCAAAATGTGTCTTAGAAATTCTTTCTATTTTGCTTTTTGTTTTTAAATAGGACGTGTGTCATGGAAATGGTTTTACCATTATAATATAACAAAAAAAAAAAAAATAAAAGAAAATCCTTCATGCCCTGCGTCATTTAGGGGATTTCTTAATTTTGTTTTATTTTTAATAATTCGCAATTCTTAATTCAAAGCAAAATAGCAAAAACTTGTGATAAAGGAACTTGTAAACAAAATAAATGGAAGATGTATACGAAAAAAAGCTAATATTAAGTATTTTGTTTTATTTTTTTTTTCGCGGCATATTGAAATATTTTGTATTAAATTTTTTATAACTTTTTTGTATAAATTTTATTTATTTTCAATTTTTTATATTATGATTTTTTTTTTATTTATTTATTTTACTTGAAAACATTTACATATCTATTTATTCTAAACGGCCATTTATATCACATAAATATTTAAGCAAAAATATTTTGACTTATTTGGCGAGAAAATAATTTAAAAAATATAAAACAGAAATATAAAAAAATAGAAATTGTTTAATAATAAAAATTGTCAATTATTTTTTAAACCTTTCTGTCGATGAAAAGGCGCAGATGTGTTATAATTTTACACGACACTTGTCCGGACATATAATTTTGTGACTGTTGGGCAAAATATTATTGCGATTAACAATTAAAATTATTTAATTAATTGTATCTTCTACAATTACAATTAATTAATTATAATTAATTAATTAATTATAAGTAATTAATTTGTAATTATCAATCGCAATTAAATTTTGCCCAACACTGGCGAGAGCTCCATTCCGAATTATTATTAAAAAAAAAAAAAAAGAATAATTAGAATTACATTAAAAAACGATATCTATGTGTTTGCTCTTCAAGTATGCCTCAACTTTCAATTTTTTTTTTTACTGTAGGTTCTTCATACTCCAGCGGCCGAACTTCATACTCCAGCGGTTAGCTGCGTACTGCCTGCTTGCATTGAGATTCTAATAGTTTTTACAAAATAACCAAAAAATAAAAAAATAATGACGGAAACCCATTCATTGACATAAAGGCAATTGCAATAATGTAAAAGTAGAAAAATAGATTTAAGAGATTATTCAAAAGCCGGTATGTTTGCAAGGCATATGCACTTCATATACACAGGGAGTCCTATCTAAAAATAACATTTATAATTTCGCAAGAAAAATATGCTCATGTTTGCTTTATGAAACAACAAAATAAAATGAGATCGTTTCGAGTACAAATATCCACTGACGGTTACTTTTATTTGAGATTAAAACAAGAGTGACACCATTAAAAAAATAATATTGTGGCAATTCTAACAAAAACAATAACAAAATGTAAAATACCAATTTTTGTAGGAAAGTTAGTCCTAGAAGACATTATCGGAATTTTCACCCGCACGTCCGATCAACAGAATAACAACAAACGTGTCCAATATTTTCTTACATTTGAACAATATTCAATGCATATCCATTTTTGTTTTTTTTTTTTTATTTTTAAATAAAACGTTCCTTTTTAGCTACATGCTTTTTTTGTTTTGTTTTTTTTTTAATAATAAAAGATAAAATTTCTACACTGCTGTTTTGTACAAAAAGTATAATAGTTGATATATAGTATTTATGAAAGTTCTCATATTATTTTTAGCGATTTTGATTCATCTTCATTTTGGTTCAATAAAAAAACACACACATAACAACGAAACTCTCTTGCAAAAACATGTTTCAATATTTTTTTTTTTCTGCTTTTTTTCATTTTTTTATATATTTTCTGTAATGCTTTTCATTTAACTTAATTTGACTAGTAAATCTTTTTTGGTATTTAATTAATGTAATAAATCTTGCTTTTCTCATTTTTTTCACGTATATATTTTTTTTTATTTTGTTCATGATTTATTTAAGTATATATTTAAATATCTTAACAAATATTTGCCTAATTTTAAAATGAAAAAAAAAAAAAGAACATTTCTAATAAAAATCTTCTTTTACTTGAGAGAGGTATTAGGGGGAAGGTAAGAAGGGATAAATCTACTTCTGTTGATGATTAATGAAGTCAAACGTTGTTGCACCGCTTATTTTGCCTGATGCACTTCGATGAAAGTGGACATTTTGCCATTTACTGTCACGTTTGTGCCAAACACGTGTCTCTTCCGACTGGTGCGTATGTGCATGCCCTTGTCTATAAATTTCGTCGTTTTATTTTTTTTTGTATATTTAATATTTAATAATTGAATTTTAACTTACTTGTCAATGTACTGGGTTAATCTCACGTACGCAATACAGGCTGCATCTTCCCCTAATAGATGAACATGTGGGTTCAGGATGGTTGTGTTGATGGCCTTGCAATTTTTTCCGAGAACTGCAAACAGAAATGTAAGTGGATTGAAATCACATATCTTTTAAGGCCCACTTTTGTATATATAGTACATGACGGTAAAATTATATAAAAATACCCAGCCGGAAATAGAAGCTTTCTATAAGGCATGTTTCAGCCCTTCTTAGGAGTGCAAAAGGCCTTCCATTTCGTATCTCAATTCATATCCATGCATGTAGAAGCAATCCAGTCGGAAATGGAAGGCTTCTATAAGGCATGTTTCAGGCCTTCTTTTGAATGAGCAAGGCCTTCCTTTCCGCATGACACCTCATATCCTTTTTATATAGGCATGTCATAAGAGGTCAGGTCTTCCATGGAAGGAGCTAGGAAGCTGTCAGGAAGGTCTGTATTTTCTTCATATATTTGTGCTTTAAAAAGCTATAATTAAAAGCTTTCTTTATTCCAATTATTTTGCATCTCTTATTATAATGATTCCTCTACTGTTTCAAAGGCAGAGGAATAATTTTATAATAAGAAATGGAAATTTAATCAGAAGAAAAGAAGTTTCCAAACTGCTTCTAAAAGCGAATATATCGAACCTTTTACAAAAACATATTTATAAACTCACAGCACTCTTTCCACTCATATCGCTTCGATATGAAACTAAAAATTTTCTCCCAAACGCACGTTGTGCGATGACATCATTTCGATTCTCGCCGGTTCTTGTTTATTTTCTCGCACATGGTTTTCTTTTTAACGATTTGCACGCAAAACCAAGACCTTCCACCTGCCTTCTTTGGGAACCCCTCGTCCAATTTCCGACTGGGATGTCCGCAGAAGTAAGGTCTTCTTTCGAAGGAGCTGAGAAGCTGTTAGGAAGGGCTTTATTTTTTTCATATATTCCTGCTTTCAAAAGCTCTTTTATAGTACGATTCCTACTCAGTAATTATCCCGCCATTAACCATAAGCCCTTTATCAAGAGGCTTATAATGGTTGGTCCATCTAGTGTTTGGAATTTGAACTACCGGTAATTTGAAGTTTTGTTGATTATATGTCATTCTCGACTGGACAGAAATTTAGTTTAAGGTTTGACATTAACGAGATGGGACGGTATTCGCTTGAAGAAAGTTGAGAAATATTAAAAACTTATTTTCCAAGTGGTGAGTCTTCTACTCAAACTGTGAGAAATTGGAAAAAAAATTTGACAAAAAAAAACTTCCAAAAACCCAATTTGTGGATCAATTCGTGAAGCGAGCTCGTGAAACTGGAATTTTGGTGGATAAACCAACCAGTGTACGTACTCGTCCGCTTGCTGCTCTTGTTCAAAGTTTGGTGAGCAACCATCAACATCAACTCGTCATCGTTCTCAACAATTGGACATTGCACGCACTTCTTTGATGCGAATTTTTTGCGTAAAGACCTTGCCATGAAGGCATATAAAGTTCAATTGGTACAGCAGCTAAAGCCGGTTGACCATCCGAACCGTCTACGGTTCGCAAATTGGGAGGAAGATCGTTTGGCCGAAGATGGCGAATTAGACCGAAAAATCATCTTTTCGCTCGAGGCTCCTTTCCACCTCGGTGGTTATGTTAATAAGCCAATGCACCCACAACGAGTGACTGTTTGGTGAGGATTTTGGTCCGGCGGCATCATCGGCCCATTTTTCTTCGAAGACGGAGCCGCCGTAACCGTCAATGGTGAGCGCTACCGCGCAATGTTGGCCGATTGGTTTTTCGGGATAATTGAAGCCGAAGACTTGAACAATATTTGGTTTCAACAGGACGGCGCTACGTGCCATACAGCGAACGCCACAATCGATCTTTTCCGCCCTATCTTCGGAAATCGCATAATCAGCAAAAATGGTGGTGTGCTTTGGCCGGCTAGAAGCTGCGATTTGACGTCATTGGACTATTATCTTTGGGGAGCGGTGAAAGATAAATGTTACGCCAACAAACCAGAAACAATTCAATACCTCAAGTACGAGATTCAAGCTGCTATTGCTGACATAAGACCCGAAACAATCGAAAATGTACTCAAAAATTGGGTGGACCGAATCGGCTACTTTCAAGTCAGCAGTGGTGGTCATTTGACTGAAATTGTTTTTCATAAATAAATGACATAAAACAACTTTTCAAATAAATGTTCAACCATTGAAAAATATTGAGCGGTTTTTTTTTATAACAAAAAGAAATTCAAATTTTTAAATGGGCCCTTTAGTTAGAGATGGGAAATAATTACTAAATCAATCCAAGAAAACATGAATTCATTATGAGAACAAATTAAATAAATTTTCGCACGACGCACAGTGGGGCAGAATCCCAAAAAGTTGGCCAAAAATCAAATTTTTGAGTTGTGTATATTCGTCTATATACCATCAGATCTTGTTTAGGGATAGTTCTAGAACATAATTCCGGACCGGGCAGGTAAATACCTGCTCTAGGGTCGCCTCGACATCAGTCGACATTCAGCCTCCGTTGAGTGCTCAAGAAAAAAGTGTGCGCGTGGAAAAATTCTCTCCTGTTTGAAGTGCTGCGAAACTGGGGAAACTAGTTCAATTCGAATTCGGCAAAATGGATTCATTTTCTGGAGGTATGTAGAATATATGGTTATGCACAATTATTGCTCATTTTATGTTTGTGATATTTAAATCTCGCGACAAGTATATATAATAGAAATTTTTTTTTTATATTTATATAAAATCGATTTTCTAATGGAGTTTTAAAAAAGTATCCACGAGTATCCATCTAGTTTCGACAAGGAACTGATAGTGTACAGTGTTAAATATAACATGTTAAAAAACTGGCTGCTCTGGACTGCTCCTTGAATAGTGAGACTAATTTTTATGGAAAAACGCGTGGCGCGACATTAAGGGGGTGTTCCCATGTGAACGCATAAATTTTACCTCTTTTTAGGGAATCGAAAAAAAAATCGAATGGAATATTGTTCAGTAGGTCTGTCGCTATCGTCCCTACTAAAATTAATCAATTTCATTGAAAAAAAAAAAATGGCGGACTGTAGAAAAAAACTTTACGAAAATCTTGGTTTTTTTGGTACAAATCGTTTAAAAAGAATAAGAAAATATTTTCGAAAATAAACAATGTTGGTACGGACGATAACTATTAATGAGTAGAAGAACATATGTAAATTTCAAAGCAATCGGTTGAATAGTTTTTTGTTTAGGCCCATGAGAGTTTTAGAAAATGATGTTTCGAGAAAAATGCGTTTAAAGTTTCAAGAGCAGAATTTTCGTGGAAAGTTTATATTTACACTAATGAATTTATCATATCAATTTTACAATACTTTTACGATGTTTTTGCTGTAGTTTAACTCCTGAATCGTAAGCAATAACCTCAAAAACCAAATTACATGAGATTTCACTTCACATTTTCAACGTATGAACCATAGTCCGCCATATTGGATCCGCCATTTTGAATTTTGAAAATCTGACCTCAGATTCGTAATCAGCGATCCCAAAAACCCCCCGAGTAACCAGTTTCAGTCAAATTAATAGAAATTCGAATTTTTTGTCCGCCATATTGGAGCCGCCATTTTGAATTTTGAAAATCTGACTTCAGATTCGTAATCAGCGACCTCGAAAACCCCCATATAGGTAATTTGGGATTTTTGGCCACAAAATCGGAATTCTGCCCCACTGTGCGACGCACCCACTCATTGAAAGACTAAAAATTTTCCTGCAACACACGCACGTGAGGTGACATCATCCAGGACAATTTTGCACCTTTTTTTTCGATTGCTTTGTGAATTTTTCAGAACAATGGCCTTCCATAGACCTTCCAAAAACCTTCCAAAGTCCTTCTAATGGAAGGTTTTTTTTTTTAAATTTCCGACTGGGTACTAGGGCTATAGAAATAACGTTATTCGTGCTTTTATCTGATGTCTCAAGTTGTTGGGTAACTAAAGAGGTACCCACCATTTTCGAAGTAAAATTTGTGAAAATCGATGCCTTCTACGAGATTTCCTAGTGCTTCCGGTTCGAATGCTGTTAGATGGGGATCACAAATTTTTCTGCAATTTTGAAGAGAATTGAAGTTAGTTGGCCTATACGTACAAGGTGCATCCATTACCCTATCTTACAGGCCCTTATATATTGCCTATAGTTTATTTAAAGGCCAAACTGGCCATAACACCGCAAAGAAAAATAAATAATAATTGTAAAAAAAAACAAAGCACATCTTGATCAACTCACGTGTAGGCATCAAAATCTCCACTATTGATTGCTTCAATAAGTTGCTCGGTAATTTTGATGATCTCTTGCCGTCTTGCTACACGTTTCGGGAAGGTAAAATGGAAAAGAAAGGAAAAATATTTTGAATTTATTTGTGATAATGTTTGTTGTGCTTTTTCACATACACAACAGAAATGAGAAATTTTTGAACTTAACTATTTATAGTCCGTTATCAAATAATTTCATGTTATTCATTTCCTATGTTTCTAGCAAACCTAATTTCTGTTAATATTAAGTCGTTTATAAAAATCAAAAAAAAAATAAATATAAAATAAAATTAATGAATAAATAAAATAACGAGAACGACTTATTGTTTTCAATCAAAATATTTTGTCTATACATTTAAAATGAAGCAAACTAATAGAATACAAATGTCACTAGAGGTGCTCTTAATTGAAAAATATCAAGAAAACGAAACTACAAAGCCGCTCATATTCGCCAAGATATACAAAAGGCGCAGAATGCGTTCAAAAGAGTATTTTAAAAAAAAAGCGCAACTTAGCATTTAGTTTACTTTCCACAACCAGCGGAATATTAGCGGGCTTTTACTGACTTAATTTTTTATTTATTTATTTTTTTTTAACAACTTCCTGAATACTGCTAAATCTAAAAATAATTTCTCTGTAATAAATGAATTACGACGGAAGTATATTGAGATGCTTTTTCAGTATTTGGTACAACAAAGATGGCGGGAAGTACGAATAGGTAAAATACATTTTATGTCCATTAAATAGTTTAAACAAGTAATACACAAATTCTTAAGATAATGCGAAGCTTTTGTTAGCACACATAAAACAATTAAAAATATTTTAATAAAAATAACCGAAAAATAAAAACAAAACGATTAAACGGTTTTTAAGTTTTACACGCAAGTTAGAAAAATAACGGCAATTTTGCTGTAAATTAATGCAGTTCAATTTTTATTTATATCGGACGGAAAAATGATTTTTTTTACTCAATCTCATCGTTCACTGTTTGAGGGGAGAATGATATGCTCATTTCGAAGGAGAGGCTAATGCATAACTCTAAAGCTGAGGGTTTTTTTCGAAGTAATTTTTTGCGTGAAATGTGAATTTGGAGTCAGAATTGTCCCATCATGTCAAAATTTTTAGATATTTGAGGTTATGTGTCAAAAAATTGACATTTATGGCTATCTTTGAGGTTATGTACAAAGTGCGCAAATTTCGGGTTCTATCTCCAGTTACATCATTTAGTACTACTGTTACTCTTCAATTTAAAAGTTTGAGAGATTGATTTCCATTTACCCTCAGCTTACCAACAACTGACATGAGCCCATTATTTGCAGGCCTGTGTAATTTATGAAGGAGGTAGAGATCATTCTGAATTTCTTTTTATAAAACAAAAGATTTTTTTTTTGGGGTGGTAAGAGGCAGTGTACATATGATAAAAACATTATCTCCACCTTCTGAGTTAAAAGAGTTCAAACAGACAGACAGACAACCCTTTCTTACTTTTACCTAACATCCTTGAGTTAACGTTAGCAAATAACCTTACGCACGACAAGTTTGCATTTAAGAAAAAAATTTGAGGAAATGAAAAAAAAAATATTTATATATAATATAAATACACAAATCATCACGCAGTAATCAATACAGAGAGACAGGCATAACATGCTTTGATTTTGTTGTTAAAGTTTATATCTTGCAACAGAGAATTGAAAAAAAAAAAAAAAATATTTTATTGCGGGAACATCGAAGGATTGAAGAGGGTTTTATTTTATTTTTTTCTTACAAAGTCCCCTTTTCAATTAAAGCATTTCAAATAAAATACAATGAGGAGCCTGTAAAAGCAGGTTTATGACAAAAAAAAAAAAAAAATAAGTAAATTATGAAAAGGAGCCTTAATAGTGCTCTTATATGTCCACACTAGAAATATAGATATGTATAAAATATTGAGCGTTACAAACGAAATTGCTTAGAGTATAATTGGATAATATATTAACATCTGTTATGGCATATTTCTAAACAATAATAAAGATATTACGTATGCACGGATTAAGCCATTTAAAATTATAGGGGATATAAAAAAAAAAAAATAGTTCATTTACATGTTCGTTACTTGGTCGTTATTGTTTTGTCTTTTTCGTTCATATTTCGATTTAAATGAGGTAATTAAATAATAGTAATGATTTATATTAATATATAAAATGGCGTATATTTTAATAGCTATTTATAATTTCTACATACCTGAGCATTGCGAGTTTGTGGATAGTTGATGGCAAGCCTTCGCTGGACAAGCAATCCTTATTTCTAAGAGAGGTCGTATTTTTTGGTTTTCATTTCATATCGAATTGAATTGATTTTTTTATGTATTTGTCACTGTGGTTTTTTTTTTATTTATTTTTTTTTTCGATAATCTTCCAACCAGCTATTGAATTTTTTAACTAATTTTATTCTATACTAATTTGGCACTCACAATCAGTGAATTTGAAGCTGGTTGAAGGATTTTCAAAATTCAAATAATATTTTCAATAAAAATGTGTCCATATATGGTATTTGATTTCTTGTATTTTTAATATGTTTTTGTGTAATTATTTGATAGACACATTAATTAAAATAAAAAGAGAAAGTTGTTATGAAAATTATTATTATAATTTTTTTCTTCTTTTTTTCTTTTTTAAACAATTGAACAATTTAATGTTTGTAATTTGATTCAATTTACAAATTAAAATATAGAGAATAATCTACAAAATATACTCTTAGTTGGAAAAAAAAATATCGAAAATATTATCAATTTTGCAGCATTAACTTTATAAACAAAATTCTCGCAAAAGACTTATAGCGAACAAGGGGTCGCCGGGAGAACAATTTGCTACTACACGTAGAATTTAATTCATTTCCTTAAATTTGAGCTTTTTACTTCGCATTTCATAGATAATAAAAAATAATTAAAATTAAAAAATCTGAATAAGGTAATGCTGCAAAACTTAAATATTTTTTTTATTTATTTTTTAATTTCACACAACACAACAAAAATACAGGGGATTGCAAGAAATTAAAAATATGGCAGGAATGTGCCTCATTTTGTTTATGTTCATCTAAATGGTCTAGTAGAAAATGATCCAAATAAAAAAAAAACGTACAAGCGCTTTGCGCCATATTTTTAATTTTTTTTTTTTTTATAATATGTAAAACAAATTTTGAATTTTTACTGAGGCATTTTAATAAGGTAATTGGAAATAATAGCATATATAATTAACACAAATATATTTTACAAGTGACTGTGTGTAGTGTATAAGTAGTGCTACGTAAACAAAGTTTTGGTCATCTAATTAAATGTGTTAATACTTATCTTCGAGGATGAAAGGAGCACAAAATTAACAGCAATCACAAAATAAATGTTTTGAAATACTTTAAAAAATTAAAAAAAAAATATTCAAAAAAAAAACTTAAGAGTGAAAACGTGAGAAAATAATTTAGTGCGATTATATATTTTATTCAGCTTGCGAGAGAAGGAAAGAAGAAGGTTATCGAAAATCGTAAAATAGAATAAAAAATGAAAAAATAAATTATACTGAGATAATAATGAGAAAAAAGAAATTGTGATGTTTTTTTTGAAATTTGACAGTATTTATGGTGTGATATCATTCACTAAATATATAACAAATATTAAATGAAATATACTACCTTTTTACCCGCCGATTTTGATAGAAAATACGTTTGTTACTAAGATTGTTTTAAAAATATAAATAACATAAACTGGCAATTTGGAATTTTAATATGAAGCAAGGGGTGTTAATAGTAAACATGTGATTTGCCTTAGAATAATAAAAATAAATAAATAAATAATTAAACAAATTGGCAGGTGACAATTTCTACTGATTTTTAGTTAGTATTTAAAATTAATAAAAAAACATTTTTATTACATTATTTTTTGTCCGAAGTAATGCAAGAAAAACATAAGATCAAGATGCTTTGGGGTACTGAAACAATGTGTATGTATTGTGTACAACATATAAGTGAGTGGTGGATTTGTGTTTTATTCTTTACACAGATTTATAATCACTCCTGGGATTTGTTTTTTTTTTTTAACGATGTTGAGGAGCAGAACACATTAATTTTGAATACGCAGAAAATATCGCAATCGAAAGGCATGGGTTAAGAAATCACTGTACAAATTCAAAAATAAATTGTAAAATAATAATAAATTAAAAATTATTTTTCCTGCAATTTTGAAAATATTATTATAAGAATTTATGGAAATATTCAGAATTTATACCTACTCTCATAAGTGCATACACGATCCTAGTCTACAAATTTAGTGACCCTTAACAATGTCCCACGAGCATACATTAATTATTATTTTTATTATTATGTTTTTTTTTTTTTTTGGGTGATTACGTAATTTCAAAAAGAAAATTATGTTGTTAAAAGGTTTAATTCAAAAGGAGACAAACAAGACTTGAAGGTTTCCCAATTTGCGGCTAAAATTCTTCAAGTTTAGATTTATGTGTATTAAATAACTAGCCGATGGATAAAATATTGACACCAAAATGTGCGGAGCTACTAAAGTTGAGGTATCATATGTACAAGTGATGTGCAAACACCATCCCATAAAGAATAAATTTAAAACGGTTAGAGATAGTACAAATAATATACAAGTAAAAGACATTCGGAACTGTCAATAAAAGGAAATTGGCTAAGAATTCGTAAGCAGAGTAATACAGTCCAGGGGAGCTACAGAATTGGGAGGGGGGGACACTCTGTGAAGTACACATAAATTAAAAGCTTTCACTTTTACCCTGTTATATTTATATTTATATTTATAATTATTACTTTTCTCTTTGTATGCAAATTTAATTTGTACTGTATTTTTTTTTTTTTTAAATCAGATTAATTTAATAATTTTTTTTTTTGGTGTGTTTATTGATTTATTTCTTTATTTTATTTTTTTATCTTATAATTGACTCACCGTTATATTCACAATCAGCATCATCGTTGTCATTCACATCGACATCCCCTGGACGAGCGACTATCATATATTCAGTACCCTCTGTATATTGTTTTTTTTTTTTTTTTTTCATAAATTTAAATAGAAGTTATGTCTTGATGTAATTGTCAGTGTTTTGTGCATATAGTGTATTTCTTAGGTTTGATAATCTACTTTTTACTTTAATATTTACTTTACTTATAAAGTGCGCACTATTTGTTAAAATGAAATAAATATATTTAAATATTTTCAAAAATATATAAACGTATAGCAAAATTCTTGTTTAATTCTTGAGACTGATATAATTAATGACAATGTTTTAAAATATAATCATGGAGGTAAAGCATACGTAACTACAGTTTTTATTTTCCCTGTTTAAAAAAAAAAATACATGTGCCCATGTGTCTTCTGTTATTTTATCAGATATAAATTGTCCCAGAGATTCAATGTCTCAAACAAAAAAAATTAAAAAAATATTAAGGGAATTCATATAAATAAAAATTTCACGTAAAATTACTTAATTGTTGAGCAAAGCATTAAACATCTAAAATAATATAGAAACAAAGTAGTAAAAACTGAAAGCTACTTAGAGCAAAATTTCTTTGTTACTCTGTCAAGCAAAACCATTCTAAAATTACTGTTGATTACTATTCGTACAAAACCAAGCAGAGGAAGTTGTCTGGCATCTCTTTTCGCGATTATTTATAGTTTGTTACTAAAGGCCTTTATAAAATATAATGAAGATATTGCAGCTCAATTTTCTCGTTCGAGTAAGGATCGAAAAATATTAGGTGGCCAATTTCGGAATTGAACTGCAATATCGCCAAATACACCCACCGAAATAAATATAAATAATTTTCTAGAAAACGCATATACGAACCGTTATCCCACTGACGAGTGTTTAAGTTTTTTGGCATATACATAGATATATAGTATAATCATTGTAGTGCGTGCAGTTGCAGAGTTCGGTAATCGTTGCTGTTATTTGAAGCGAAATAAATATAAAAGCGAAAAGGAAAAGTTCTTATTAATTAAATTTTTTGAGTAAGAATCTTTGAAAGGAACTCTTCATGCATTTAATGACAGTATTTCAGTATGCCATGTGGAAAATCACTGAGTGATGAAGAAATTGGTAAAATTAAGGCATTCAAAGAGGAAGGCTTATCCAACCGGCGGCGGCGCACAGTGGAACAGAATCCCAAAAAGCTGGCCAAAAATCAAATTTTTGAGTTGTGTATATTCGTCTATATACCATCAGATCTTGTTTAGGGATAGTTCTAGAACATAATTCCAGACCGGGCAGGTAAATACCTGCTCTAGGGTCGCCTCGACATCAGTCGACATTCAGCCTCCGTTGAGTGCTCAAGAAAAAAGTGTGCGCGTGGAAAAATTCTTTCCTGTTTGAAGTGCTGCGAAACTGAGGAAACTAGTTCAATTCGAATTCTTCAAAATGGATTCATTTTCTGGAGGTATATAGAATATATGGTTATGCACAATTATTGCTCATTTTATGTTTGTGATATTTAAATCTCGCGACAAGTATATAGAAATTTTTTTTTTATATTTATATAAAATCGATTTTCTAATGGAGTTTTAAAAAAGTATCCACGAGTATCCGTCTAGTTTCGACAAGGAACTGATAGTGTACAGTGTTAAATATAACATGTTAAAAAACTGGCTGCTCTGGACTGCTCCTTGAATAGTGAGACTAATTTTTATGGAAAAACGCGTGGCGCGACATTAAGGGGGTGTTCCCATGTGAACGCATAAATTTTACCTCTTTTTTGGGAATCGAAAAAAAAATCGAGTGGAATATTGTTCAGTAGGTCTGTCGCTATCGTCCCTACCAAAATTAATCAATTTCATTGGAAAACAAAAAAATGGCGGACTGTAGAAAAAAAAGTTACGAAAATCTTGATTTTTTTTGGTACAAATCGTTTAAAAAAATTAGGAAAATATTTTCGAAAATAAGCAATTTTGGTACGGACGGTAACTATAAATGAGTAGAAGAACATATATAAATTTCAAACCAATCGGTTGAATAGTTTTTTGTTTAGGCCCATCTCAGTTTTAGAAAATGATGTTTCGAGAAAAATGCGTTTAAAGTTTCAAGAGCAGAATTTTCGTGGAAAGTTTATATTTACACTAATGAATTTATCATATCAATTTTACAATACTTTTACGATGTTTTTGCTCTAGTTTAACTCCTGAATCGTAAGCAATAACCACGAAAACCAAATTACATGAGATTTCACTTCACATTTTCAACGTATGAACCATAGTCCGCCATATTGGATCCGCCATTTTGAATTTTGAAAATCTGACCTCAGATACGTAATCAGCGATCCCAAAACCCCCCGAGTGACCAGTTTCAGTCAAATTAATAGAAATTCGAATTTTTTGTCCGCCATATTGGAGCCGCCATTTTTAATTTTGAAAATCTGACTTCAGATTCGTAATCAGCGACCTTGAAAACCCCCATATAAGTAATTTGGGAGTTTTGGCCACGAAATGGGGATTCTGTCCCACTGTGCGGCGCACAGTGGGGCGAATGGCCTGTTTCGCTGGCCAAAAGTCGAAAATCGAAGTTTTCTATTTTCATTTATTTCATCATAGTTTGATAGAGGGGACTTTGGGGCATATAAATCTGTAAGAGATGGGTCGATGGGTTGTATACCTGACCCTCTGCGTCATTTCAAAGTTAGCCCTCGACCACGTGCAGGTGTGACGCTCAGGCAACGTTTATAATACGTAAATTTTGAACGTTAATATTTTGGTAACTAAGTGTCCGATTTGAGTGCTTGAAAATGGATATTGATCGCGAAGGTATGTACAATAATAATATGTGATTGAATTTTCGCCACAACTTATATTTGTTTACTCCCATTATTATTAAGTATGACACTGCACTTCCCTTAAATGAACTTTTTTTCTTAATTCAATTGGAGCTACGTTTTTTGTTTCACTTCCGGTCTGCCATTTTGAATTTTATAAATGCGATATCAGATTCGTAATCAGCGCCCCCGAAAACCATATAATACCGAGTTTCAGAGCGCGGTAGGAAGATCGAGTACTGTCATCGATAATTTTATTTAAGTTGGCAATAACTATGGAACTAAAAAGCGAACAGGAAGGCCACCAACTATCTAACAAAAGAGAGAAAAGGGATATAAAACGGTTTTGTGAAGCGAGAAAATCTCAGCACAAATGAAATTCGGGAAGAATTGAATTTAGGAATAGGCGTACGTAGAGTACAACAAATAATGAAGGTCAATTTAGGTCTGTTATATGTACAAAATATGGGAAACCTTCACTTCAGCCAAGGCATAAAACGCCTAGACTTCAGTTCGCCGAAAAATATCGGTTTTGGAGTGAAGAGTGGAAAACCGTTATATTTAGTGATGAGAAAAATATTTAATTTTGCTAGCCCTGATGGTGCCTATATACATTGGCGAGATTAGGCTTCCAAAATGGAAACTCTAAAATGTAGGAATTTTGGAGGAGGATCCGTAATGGTTTGGGGAGGAATGGAACCACACCCATCTGCTTCGTCTCGACTCGAATGGACTACATCCATTTAGTAGACGATTACATATGGGGACAGGATTGCTGGCCCAAAGTTTATTTTTCAACAAGATAATGCGGCGATTCATTCCTCGAAGAAAATCTGAATCCAATCGAGAATCTATGATCTATATTATCACAAAAAGAGTTTCATCATGGTCGCCAACATTCCAATGCAAAAGAGCTTAAAGACAGAATCAAAGAGAAATGGGCTAAAATTGATATTATTAACTCCACCGGTAGTTTGTAAAAGGGAAATTATAATATATAATAGAATTTTCCCAAAAGTTACGAACGTTAGGTGGCAAGTTACAACATTGAATTGAGGAAGTCCAAGAGGAAGACTTGGAGGACCTTTTGCGAGGGAATTAACCAGATTCCTGCAGCAACTAGGCTCCATAAGGTCTTATCTAGGGATCACTCAAATGGTATAGGCTCCCTTGAAAAACAAGATGGAACCTACACCGAGAGTGGAGAGGAGACAATTAAACTCCTCCTGGAAACTCACTTTCCAGGCTCTCGTATAATAAATCAAGGCAACGAAATTCCTACCGGGATCGACACACCTGATTACCGGTCACAGAATAGGAATAAAAGCCTTGCAGGGAGGATCTTCACTCCCAATAAGGTCAGGTGGGCCATCAACACCTTCAAACCTTACAAATCTCCTGGGGGGGACGACATCTTCCCAGCCCTACTTCAGTACGGCATAGATGAGCTACTCCCCTCCATACTCAAGACATTTAGAGCTAGTTACTCTTTGGGATACATTCCAAGAAACTGGAGAGACGTAAGGGTAACTTTTATACCCAAGGCAGGAAAGAGGCCTAGCACGCTTGCGAAGTCCTTTCGCCCCATAAGTCTCACATCATTTATGCTTAAAACCATGGAGAGGGTCTTACACCTACACCTTAATGAAGGTGTGCTGAAAAGATCACCTCTCCATGCAAAGCAATTTGCTTATCAAGCTGGCAAGTCTACGGAAACTGCCATTCACACACTGGTCAAGGACCTTGAGAAAACTTTTCAAGTCAAGGAAATTGCCCTTTGTGCGTTTGCCGACATAGAAGGAGCATTTGACAATACCTCCTTCGAGGCAATCAAAGAAGCTGCTGTGGAAAGAGGTTTCGAACCTGCCACGGTAAAATGGATTGATTCCATGCTCAAGAGCAGGAGGATAACGGCGAAACTGGGGGAAAAATCGATAACGGTAATAGCCGCTATGGGCTGCCCGCAGGGAGGGGTGCTGTCACCACTACTGTGGTCGATCGTTGTCGACGATCTCCTAGTGGAGCTCACTCGCTCTGGCTTTAATGTTCAGGGCTATGCAGACGACATAGTTGTCACCGTCAGAGGCAAGTATGACCATACTGTCTCGACACTAATGCAAGAAGCCCTGTCCATGATTCGCGGTTGGTGCCTGAGACATCGTCTCAGCATCAATGCGAACAAAACTGTTCTGGTTCCGTTCACTAGGAGGAGGAAGCTAAACCTTACGGCTCCAACACTTGACGGTACGGAACTCAGTTTCTCAAGTGAGGTTAAGTATCTAGGGGTAACCCTGGACAACAAACTCACCTGGAACCCACACCTGTCGAATGTGACTAAAAGAGCGATTACCTCACTCTACATTTGTCGCAGCTTCGCGGGTAAAACTTGGGGTCTGAAGCCGAAGATGGTGTTTTGGCTTTACATAACAATAATTAGACCCATGGTCACTTATGCATCTCTTGTATGGTGGCCAAAAATAAACCAAAAAAAGGCGGAAGTCGAGCTGCAAAAGGTGCAAAGACTAGCCTGCTTGGGAATCACAGGCGCAATGAGTACCTGCCCAACTGCAGCCATCCAATTCCTTCTTAATCTTACACCACTACATCTTCAGGTTAAGAAGGATGCTCTCCTGGGAGCACTTAGGCTGCAAAGAACCATGGTCTTCAAACCAGGGGACCTGGTGGGACATCTCGCGATAATCGAGGAAATTCGATTAGAGGAGATGACCAAAATATCTGACGTGACCACAACCAAGCTGGACTTCACAAGGCCATTTAGCGTGGTAATCGAAACCCGTCAACAATGGCAAGCCAGTGAGGCGTCCCCACCGAAGGGATCGATGGTGTGGTATACGGACGGATCAAAAACAGATAAAGGGGTGGGTATTGGCGTGTATGGCCCAAGGTGCCGCATTTCAAAGGCACTAGGTAAAACCCCTACCATATTTCAAGCTGAAATATTGGCCATACTAGAATGCGTCAATACCTGCATCAACAGAACCATCAATGGTTCTACTATCTTTATATTAACAGATAGTCAAGCCGCACTAAAGGCGCTCAAGTCCTTCAGTGTAGACTCAAAGCTGGTTTGGGAATGCCTGGAATCCCTGAAGCTTTTAGCAACCCACAACAGGGTTACCCTTATGTGGGTCCCAGGCCATGCAGGCTATACAGGAAATGAAATAGCCGATGGTTTGGCAAAACAAGGGGCGGAATCTGCCCTCACTGGTCCAGAACCTTTCTGTGGCGTGTCTAAATGCCACCTAAAAGGGGCCATAGAAAGCTGGGAGAAGAGGAGCCGACTCAGGTACTGGAATAACACCCCAGGATGCCGGCAATCAAAGACCTTCATGGGTGCACCGTATGAAAAGGTCGAGAAACTCCTCCACCTAAACAAACAGGAGCTCAGAACTATTACTGGGCTCTTCACTGGACACTGTTCCTTAAGGTACCACCTTAAAAAGATTAGGAAAGCTGACTCTGACACCTGTCGCTACTGTGCGGAAGCCCCAGAGACAGCGGTGCACATCCTTTGTCACTGTACAGCCCTAGCAAGGCTCCGACTAACTCAATTAGAGGATGCCTTTCCAACACCTGAACAGGTTTGGAAAACGACTCCCAATAAAATCCTAGGCCTCTATAAGAGGCTAAATTTGGGATAAAATATTGATGGGGATTCACAATAGATCCTAGTGGTCGCGGTGAACGATAGGCTTTTTCAAGCCTGAACGCCCCCTTTCAAACTAAACTAACTAAACTAGGTGGCTCGCGAATTGCCCTATATCTCGAAAACGGGTCGAGATAGAATTTTTTCATTATTTTTCCGTTAATTACTACAGCAAAATGTTTCGAACCCCGTTCCCAAAAATTGGGGCCCGAGTAACAAGAACCTCCCCGAGGTCCTTAATAATAACAGTGGCCATACATCTTACTAAATACCCATAAAAGTTGGCAGAATATAAAATTAACGTTTGTGCCTTTGTAGTTACTTCGCTTCCGTTTTTTGTTTTTGTTTTTGTTTTTGTTGAAATATAACTAACACTTGCAACTTTTGATAATTTTGTAATCTTAAGTATATTTAAGTGGAGCAATAAAAATTTAGTCCACTTATGTGTTCTCGTTTCTATCAAAGAAGAAAAAGGTGCCTTTATAATTATTTCGGTGGGTGTATGTGATACATGGTCTTTGTGACTAGGTATTGTTTTTTTTTTTTTTTTACAATATACAGTATGTACCAAATGGCTATTTTACTTGTGGAATGTCCTTTTTTTTATTCTTTTTAAAAAATTTAAAGCAGGAGCAAATGAATAGCGCTTTGTTTTTAGTTTGACTAAATTCCTCATCCCTACCTTGAACACTTTGTAAAAGGGCAGCGCCCACCTGATTTCCCCCTGAATTTTGTTGCTGTTGTTGTAGTTGTAGTTTTTGTTGTTGTCCTCCTCCTCCTCCACTACCACCAGAAGCTGGTAGCCTACTAAAAGCATTTGCAACAATTGACGATAAATTAGTTGGGGCTGCCGTTGTGGCGGCAGCGGCGGCGGCTGGTGTTGTTGTTGTTGTTCCTGTTCCTGTTCCTGTTGCTATCGTTGTCAAATTTATTGATGACCCTGAATTTTTACCAGAGCCAGCCGTAAATGCTGTCGTTTGAGTTTGGGGATTTTTTGCTGGCGACAGCGGAGGTGATGAAGTTATTGAAGATCCTGACATTGTTGTGTTTTATCATTTTTATATTTATTTGTTTTTTTTTTTTCATGATTTGATTTTTTTCATATAATTCAAACATTTGTATGGTTTTATTAATTAGTACAAGGCAGCTCTCAATGGGTTCATTAATTTTTATTTTTTTTTTCCAAAGCAAAAAAACATCAATCATATCAGGCAGGGTACGTGTGATTTACATGTTAAACGATTTTAAAAGCGCGTAGTATAGTTTTTTTTTTTTTTTTGTTTTTTTTTAATCTCCTCATATATACAATTATTGTTTTTATCCTTTTCGAAAGCAAATAGAATTTTCTTCTCGCAATTATTCAGTAATTAGATGGTCTAAGCATTACTATTTTTTTTTTTTTTTTTTTTTTGCAATTATTTTTCTCACTGACTTTAAATCCATCAATCAACAATTGTTATATACAAATCAAAGCTTTCACCACTAAAAATCGTTTCTGTAATAGCAACAATGGAGGAAGTAATAAAAAAGAAACTCAATTAAATATTTAGCCCATCTACTTAATTAATATTGTATGTAAGAGTGTAAGAATGTCCTTACTAATATTATATAATGAAACGATATTTGTTTGTGATATGGTTTGTTGTTTTTGTTTCTGTTTTTTAATTAGAGATTACAATAAAATTGAATATACGAGTAATGGGTAAATTTTTTTCACGATTTGGGGCCAAGTTGTTGTTGTCACACTCCCAAATGTAAATTGGTGTAAAATTTGTAATAACCATAAGTCCCTGGACGATCTTTAAGCCTTTTGTATAATATAACTGTATTGATATTGGTCAGGCCATAAAAAAAAAAATTAATTTATATTCGGCTGATACAGTTAATAATTAAAATATTTGTGCACTTTTACATGTGGCCAGAAATTGTTTGTACGCAGTAATTTTAAACGTATATAAGTAAAACAAAAGAAAACACAAAAACCAAAAGAGAAAACTTAAAAAAAAAAATAAAAAAAAAATAAAAAAAATATCAGTCTCAAGTTGGGGTTGTTGAAATATTTACAAAAAAGCTTTGTAACTTTGTTTGTAAATCATTTTGTAATGTATGAATTGTTTTCCTTTCCATTAATATTAAATATTAAATCGAAAAGGAAGCATATTAACAAAATTAAAATTCATTTACTTTTATTTGCCTATTTATTTGAACCAATTTATTAATGTTGTTTAAAGTACCCAAATATTAGCATCAATCTTAGGTTTTACCACAAAACGATGCAGTAGACATAAGACGAATGAAGTATACGTTAAAGCGGAATATACAGAAAAATGAAATAATGGAAGTATAATATTGCAATGAGTAAAATTTTAATGTTAGAAGGAAACAGAAGACAGAAAACTGTTAAAAAAAATTTTTTTTTTATTAATTTTTTTAATAACTGTTAAACTTGTGAATTGGATATGTGTTGGAATAGAAACATTATTTTAATTTTATTAAACGAAACAAGGCTGTACATTAAAAAAGCGATTAAAACTTTCGATATCTTTTTCGTTTTGTAAATATTAAGAGATATGCTTGTGTGAAAATAATTATTATTTATTTAGAAAAAGAAAACAGAATAGTAAGAATAGTAGTTGTGCTTTATTATCTAAAAAAAACTCTCTTTATTTGAATATAAAAATATTGTATAAGATGCTGTGTATGGTTTAAGAATATTACTTTCCTCAAAACAAAATCAAAAATAAATTAATGAGGATTAAAAAAAAAAATATAAATGAAGTAGTAAAAGAAATTTTAAATAGTAGTACTAGTTTGAAAGTATCGTTTTTTTTCGTATGTATTTTTATAAATAATTCTGTATGTATCATGTAAATTTACCTTCTGGCTCTTTAGCTATTACAGTTGTGCTGCGATCAACACCTCCTTTTTTATCTTCTACAAAAAACATAAAGAAAAAAACAAAATTGGAAAGAAATAATCACGGTAGTTCTAAGATCTTTTTTTTGATTTTAATAATTTTATTTGGTTTAGCTAAAGTTTTAGATTTTTGTTTCTAAAGTTTAATTGTTGCTAAAATATTAATAAATATTTTGTGACAGTCAAATAGAAGAAATTCGTTTTTTTTTTATATTTTAATTAAAAAAAAAAAGAAGCCAAGCAATTAATGGAATAAATAAATATTATGTTTTTTTTGTATCTAAATGATATGCAATTATATTTGTGCATTTTAATTAATCGTAGTCTCCATTTGGACTGTTTATACTTTTAAAAATTCCTCTTTATTTTGCGAACATGTCAAACACTCTAAATCATAACATGAACAAGTTAGTAAGAAAAACTAAAAGCATAATTTGTTTTTTTTTTATGAGAAAAAATTTTGTGCAGCGCTAGGAATGTGTTTAGAAAGCAAAACTAAATTTACTTGGAGAATTAATGAGTAAGTGGTACATTCTTTTCATTTTTATTTTTTTATAATTTGAGGGAATTGAAAGCATTTGAAGATTATAAGAATAAATTATTTGGTCACATACTGATGTACACATCAAAGTTCAACTAAAGGTCGAGTTTCGTATAACTCACAGTGAGGCCACCAATGAATAATATTAAGCTTGCAATTTGTAATGGAATCTAAAGGGTTTCCCAATAGGTATGACTTGGTTTTGATAACTCGTGGCGGCCATATTTGTTTATGGTTTTTTACAGGTCTGTGCAGTTATGTTCAGTAAGGTTTGCCATTTCATCATGACACGTTTCACTTTGATCCAACGCTTGGAAATTGTCCAAAATTATTACGCATATTCGCATTCTCTTGTCGGTACTGTAAGAGCGCTTCGTGCAAAAACGGTTGTCATAATGCTCCTTCTGAGCACGCTATAGGACGCTAAAACGTATAATAACAAAGTTTGAGAGTGAATTCACTCTTCACGATACAAAGGTGCCTGTAAGACAAAGAAATTCCCGAAGTGAACGAAATATTGCCGCTGTTCAGGCCAGTGTTCGTGAAAACTAAAATCCGTCTGTTCCGCGTCGTTCTCAAGAGTTGGGGCTCTCCAGGATGACAATCTGGCGAATCTTTTTAGATGAGGCTCATTTCTGGCTCAATGGATTCGTCAACAAGCAAAATTGCTGCTATTGGAGAGAGTCAAATCCATGAGTGGTTCATGAGTCACCATTGCATTCACAAAAATTGACCGTTTGGTGTGGATTATGGTATGGCGGAATCATCGGAACTTATTTCTTTCGAAATGAGGCAGGAGATGCCGTTACCATTAATAGCAACCGCTATAATATGATGCTGACCGATTTTTTTTTCCCGGAATTTGATGAAATTGATGCAGATGACTTTTATTTCCAACAAGACGATGCACCGCCTCACACTTCCCGACTTAACATGGACTTATTGCGCGGGTAGTTCGGTGAGTCGTTAATTTCCAGGAATGGTCCCATCGCTTAGCCGCTTAGATTGTGTAATCTGACGCCTTTGGATTATTTCCTTTGGGGCCACATTAAGTCGAAGGTTTACAGCAACCATCCTACAGCTCTTGAGGCATTGGAAGCCAATATTCGTCAAGCCATAGCTGAGATACCGGCCGAATTGTTGCACAGGGTCATCGAAAATTGGCGTGAGGGGATAAACGTGTGCAAGAGGAGCCACAGTGGCCATTCGGCCGATATTTTATTCGAATCATAAATCGCATAAAATTATCTTTCAAATGAAGCAATCAGAAACATTTGTGCTCGAAAATTGTTTGTTTTATTCAAATTTGAAGCTCGCACGTTCTTATTGGGAAACCCTAAAGAAATAGCAGTAGAAAGAAATTGTAACTTCCCTTATAAGTCTATTCAGGTCTAATCTTACCGAATTTAAAAAGGAAATGCTGTTTTGAAAATATAAATTGAAGAATTGCCTCAATAAAAAAATCATGGTTAATACGACGACTACAGATCTTAAATAGTACTAAAACATGTGGCCACATAATTCCTCTCTTTCTCTCGTAATCAAGATATCGTGCTGGCACAGTACTTTATACAGCATTTAGTTTGTGTATTTCTGACTATACAACAACTGCAGTTAAAGGGAAAAAATTTTAAAAAAATAGGAAATAAAAAACATTTGTATGTTCGATAGATCAGATAGGTCGTATAGATATTCCTGTTACTGCGGTGATTTTAAGTAAAAAGCATTTTGAAATATCAGGAAAAATATAACTAGTAGAACATCCCTACCTTCTAGGACCTATGGATATAGAATATAACTATTCCTTTGAAAATTTCTTAATTAATAGTACTAAGAAAATTAAAAAAAAAAGAACTGGTCGATTAAAATTTCATGTTATTCATTTTGATTTGTTTTTTAATTTTTTTTTATTTTTTTTTATTTTTTTTTGATTTTTTTTGTTGACATAAAGAGACGAACGAAATATGTTGAGCCATTACATACATCAAATAAGCAATGTCGAGGGTAGGACAAGATTGTGGATGTAAATGTAAATGAAGAAGCAGTATAAAAAGCAAACAACAAAACCTTTTGCAAATGTTCCTCACACATGGTAGAATTATTTAGTAATATATTTAAGCAACAGAAAGTTAAAAATGTTGAGATCTTCTTCTTCTTCGAAAGTTATAAATTTTTGTTAAAAATATATGAAAAGTGATATTATTTTAATCAACATAAATAACACACACATTTTGAAAACCTAAGATACTTATTTGGGGGGGAAAAAAAAATCCTTACGAATTATTTCATTAAATATTTTTTTTAATAAGCGGTAATTTCGATAATTAATAAAATAAATAAAAAGTAAATGAATACATAACGTGAACGTAAAAGAAATAATAAATTTAAAAAAAAAAATATATCGTCGCATTATTTGATCATTTGGCGCAGAAAGAAATTTTTCTTGAGATGATATGAAATTTACATATATGATCTGTTGCCAAGTTAACTTTAACTATCAATTAATACAAGCAGTTAAGGGTATAAAAACGCAAGCAGTCTTTTTAAAAATTCCATGTTTTCTTTCAACCTTTCAAAATTATGCAAAAATTTTCATCTGTTTGCTAATAAAATAGCTCGAAATATTTTGTAGTGGTTTTTTTATTTTATTTTTATTCATCCGTTTCAAAAGAGATACAAGTAAAGCAAATAAAAAAGCAAACGAAAACTTTTTATTTTTATTTATTTTTTTTGATAGTTAATATGAAAATAAAGAAAACAATTAAAACAAAAATAAATTATGACTTACCTTTCACGTCGTCATCTTCAAGTGTTGTGCTTGATGAATCTGTGGATTCTTTCACCTGAGATCCATCTCCTTTTTTAGTTATCATGCTTCTGCCTTGGGGGAAACATTTTATAATTGAAATTAATTATTAAGTTATTATAAGTAAATTAAAAAAAAATAATAATATGTTTGTTCTTTCACAAAATTTTAAAAGAGCATTACTTACTTGAAAAGTTTCTTGTGGCTAGCATAGTTGTTAAAATAGCACCCTGTAAAAATAAAAGTTTTATAAGAAAAACTATTTAATTTAAAAACAAATTAAAAAGAAACATACCTTAAGTTTACGGCGAGCATTGAATTTCTTGAGACAGTCGACTGTTTCTTGCCGATGTACAACGGATGCAACACGTTCTCTTTGCTGTTTATAATTAATTTAATTAAATATTTTAGAAGATGTCCCTTAAATGTGATACTTACGCAAATCCAAGGGTGTTTAAGAGCTTCAGCCGCTGTAATCCTCTTATATGGATTAACTGTCAACATTTGATTAATAAGATTTTTAGCCTCTGGTGTTACTGTATCCCACTCAGGCGAGGGGTACTGTAGGTAAAATAATTTTAAAATAGAATAAATTAAAACACAATTTAATAAATATTTACGTCATAAGCTCCGGCCTTGATCTGTGAATATAATCGGTGCTGATCCTCGTCCCAAAAGGGCGGATAACCGACAAGTAAAATATACAAAATAACACCTGAAAATTAATTAATTATATTAATTAATTAATTAATTATTATTTTTTAATTACCGCATGCCCAAATATCTACAGATTTTCCGTATGGTTCTTTCTTTAAAACTTCCGGTGATAGATATCCAGGTGTACCGGCAAAACCAAACCATGCTTGATGATCACCCTGTATCTCAATAGCTAAACCAAAATCTGCTAGTTTAACAGCGGCACCCTTTGCCTTACTCGCTAATAATAAATTTTCTGGCTTTAAGTCCCGATGTACTACACCATTCTGATGACAGTGATTCACAGATTCCAGAATCTGCTGGATACAGTGTGATGCATCTGCTTCAGAATAAAATTCTCTTGCAACTATATCTTCGAATAATTCACCACCGGTGACACTATTTGGGGATAACAAATAATATAATTACGTTTAAACATAAATATTAAAATTACATACAGGTCAAATACTAAATAGTGGTAGTTCTCTTCTTGTATACTATCGTGCAGTCGTACTGGAAATTGTTAAATTTAATTGTTAAAATCACACACTAATTTATTTATCATAATCATAATCTAAAAAATAAAAATTTAATTAAAACAACTTACCAATATTTGGGTGTTGCAATTTTCGACAAATTCTAGCTTCTCTTTCTAATTTTTGGAAATCTTTTGAATTAAAAATAATTACCTTCAATTTAGTACAACTTTTGTAATAATTAATTTAAAGTTAAATAATTACCTCTTGCTGTTAACTTTTTTGTGTTAATTATTTTTGCTGCAAATTCAAGACCAGTCGATTTTTGAACACATCGTTTCACAATCGAGAATGCACCTCTGCAAAGGGAGAAAAGGTGGACATTTTGTAATATATTTTTGTGTGTGTTAAATTGATATTTTTTTTTTTTTTTTTAAATTGAAGCCCTTTACCCTTAGCCCTTGTTACAAGGTATGCTAAAATATATTTTCGAAGCCTCCACAATTTTGTACTTTTGTGATTTTTTTTGTGACGGAATATTGTTTTAAAAGATAAGGAAAATCTACGGCGCCAGTTACGATATCTTGCATGAACATAATACCAGCAACATCTCTACGTTTTAATCTGTCCTCATATGGAGGAAGATTGGAGGGGTCATTCCACGGTAATTGACGAAGAGCAACCCGTAAGAAACGCTTTTGTACCGCCTCGATACGATTTATGTTCGTATTATAATGAGGCCTCCACACTACGAAAGCATATTCCAAAATTGGGCGAACAAAAGCACAAAATAAAACTTTTAAACTGTGGGGGGGTCAGTGAAGTCAACAGACCAACGTTTAACGAACCCCAACGTTGAGTTGGCTGGATTAACTATACTATCAATGTGGCGCCTAAAGCCAAATTTACAATCGATCCAAGTCCAAGATCAACAACACTTTCAATTCGAGACAAGGGCCTGTCAAACATTTTGAACTGGACTCCACAATGGAGGACTTCCTGCAAAAAGAAATAAAATATGACAAACAGTAATGGTCCAAGACGACTACCTTGTGGAACTCCGGACAAAACAGAAATAGGGGCAGAATAGGCAGACGAAAATTTAACCTTGACGGATCGGTTATTAAGATAGGATTGAACCCAAAGAGTCGACCTGTTTAAGCTTTTCAATATTTGTTAGACAGAAATTCGAAAATTCCACACAGTCACAGTTGACCTATATTTCACAAAGTCATGTTGGTGCACCGACAAAATAGAACTGCAGTAAAATGTCAGATAATCTTTCACAATAGCCTCAAACAGTTTTCGATTTGGTTCTTTTTTCCCTTTTTAAAAATTGATATCACGTAAAATAATTTCCATTGGCGAGGAAAAACACTAGAACGCAAAGACAAATTAAACAAAAATTACATTTAAAATATTTAAAATAAAAAAAAAAATAAACATCTGCTCGAGGACGATGTAATTGAGAAAAACACATTGAGTTGCAGAAGGACAAAATTAAATATTAAAATCGACAAAATAATATGCGGTACATAAATGCGGTGACATGCGCTCTAAATTGCAGCTATAGTTCTCTACGTGAACAATGAGAAAATACGCATTTACAAACAGACTATATGCGGCTCATGTGGACACGAATTGAACAGCTGAAACTACAAAATACAAATAATGCGGAGGGGTCACCCTCATAAGGGAATAAAAAAAAATAATAAAACCACCTGTTAATTACACCCATGGGATTAGGAGGGAGCATTGGAGTGAAATTGGATTTGGATTAGGTTTAAGCACGCAATAACAATGAGGAGATGCGCACATTGCATGAAGTGAAGAACTGTTGCAAAGGTGTGTTCCTTTAGGGTGAGTGAGGCAGAATGGGTAGAATCCCTTCCTTGTACGAGTACGAACGTCTATCTCCCCAATTGGTTCAATCTCTTCGCCCATTCTCTTTTTGTGTGTTTATTTATGGATTTACATATTTGTTTATTTATTTTTCTATATACAAAATGTTTAAAGATATTTTACCCAGGGGAAAAAAAAATGTTACACGTCACATTGTCAAGTGACGAGTAATCCCCACTACTTTCCCTCCCCCAAATTTATTCCAGCTCGATATGCAAAAACCATTTTTTTTCCACAATTCGATTGAAGAGACGCCGAAAGAAGCTTTGTTGTATCTTTAAAGCCAAAAAGTAATTCCCATTTGAAAAAAACAAAATTAACAGGGGATATGTTCGTAGTTGAGAGCCAGGCTTAAGAAACCTTATGTTTGGACCACAACCGCGCTCACAAAAATGAAGGGATATTTAAGGCCCCATTTCATTTCTCTCTTTTCAATATTTGAGTTTGAACGTTGAACCCAAAAATCAACACGAACCGTATCTCTACATAGAAGATATATTTATTCTTTGGTGTCATTTGGATCTCCATCACTTTCTCTATGATATTATTTACAATCAGACCCAAGATACAAAAGATGTCAATGCTAAAAATAATAATCATATCTATGTATCTGTACAGATTTATACGGCAGACGAAAAAAAAAAGCAAACGCACGATTTATCAGCATGTGGACACAATGAAATTATCCAACTCAGGGCACGCCTTTTAGTAACAAGAAAAAAAAAACAAAAAAAAAAAAAAGAGAAAACAAGAAAAATAATGGATGTTTACGTTACAGCGAAATTAGGGCGTTGCGTTATGCAACGTCGGGGATATTTATAAAAACCCTCGTGCTGCTGTTTCAGATTACTGCGAAACCTTGTTAACAAAATAATTTTCTCTATTACCACTGGTAAACAAGTAAGAGAGTTAAAAAAATATGAAAAGAGCAAATAGTCAACAAACTGATGAAAATGAAAGGGTTAAAGGCCCCCCACACAGGATGGCATGGTAGAACACATTGGCCTTCAAGTCCCCGTCCAGTTAGAGCCATTAAAAATTGCTTTGCGCTTTTTCCGCTCAAAGACAGATTTTCATCTTTTATCACTACACTTTTTATACTAATATCTAAATAGTTTTTTTTTGTGTATTCATCTAAACCCGTAATATGCAACCTATTCCATGCAAAAAAAGGGATCAATTTAAAGGACTTCTGGACTTAAGTAGTATCAATTTTGGGCGTGTAATTTCCTCGTATATGGTAGTACACGGAATCAATTCACGGTACAAACAGACAAATTCAAGTCCACAAATATTTTGTAAAAGGATAATTTCAGTCAGTAATAATAATCTTCTTCTATATATATAAAAATGAATGTTTGTCTGTATGTCGTTTATAGAATCGTAAACTATGCATTTGATCATGTGATGATCTTTAGCAAAGTTGTTGTGCATGAGCCCACGAAGGTTTCTGAGTTGGTACGACCAATTTTCGACAGATGGCTCTACTGTCAGGAAGAAGAAGAGGAAATTTGTTGTAATGCGTGTGCCATGTTATGGGTATCGTTGGAAAGGGGAGGTAGTGTGGAATGTGCTGGTGGAAAGAAAGTTGGTGAAAAGTGTGAAATGTGGGAATTATTGGTGAAAACGTGTTTTTGTTGTGGGTGAGAGGTGGGGGGTGACACCCCTCACAAGTGTATCTCAGAGGTATGAAGAAGAGGCACTATAGAAAATTGGGCCGGGTTGGTGAAAGTTGGTGGAAATAGTGAAAAATTGGTTTTTTCGGTGGGTGCCGACAAAATTGGAACGGCTGTGGAAAAAAAGTGTATGCTTGAATTGCAATAATTTTGTCACCAATCGATAGCTAAGGAAGCAGAGTAATCTATATATATAGAAATAAATCTCTACTTCCCTTGGTCACGCCATCACGCGCGAACGGCTGGACCGATTTCGCTAATTCGTGACAGAAAAAATTAAGAATATTGCGCGGAAAATTAGAAATTTATGTTTTTGGTTTGGGTTTTTGGGGCCACTGATTTTGAATCTGCCATCAAAATTTTTGGAAATCAAGATGCTGGATCAATATGGCGACCCAAAAGTTAAACTTCAAGGGATCTCCCTGAAAGTCCGCGTTTGGGGATTTTCGGGATCACTCATTTCGAATCTGCTATTCGAATTTCCAAATATGAGACCACCCCCCAGCCCGCTGGGTCACATAGGAGAGGGGGTTGTGCGGTAGGAAGGCGTTGTAAAATTAAGGAATACAAATTTAATAGTATCCCGGGAAACGCCGGGTCCGGGCATGCTAGTTAATAATAATTTTATTGTGGAATCAAGTACAAAGATTACAAAATCTTAAATGTACGAAATGAATTGGAAAAAATAAAAAGGAAGCTAACTTAAATATATTCAAGTAAATAATTCATACCAACTAAGAGAATTAAAATATTAAATTAAAATTACAAAAAAAAATAAGCACTAAACAAAGAAGAACACTCAATCAGAAAAAGAAGGAGAAAAAATTAAGTTATTGCGAGACTAAGTCTATGAAACGCCTGCTGACTTAAGAAGTCTACCAAAAGTACTGTTGACCCTCGTGCACTGGATATTATGTGAAAGTAGATTCCACCTACGGGAGCATTGGAAAAAGTAGGAACGTTGTCCATAACTAGACCTACAACATGGAACAAGAAAATCTTTACGTCTAGTAGATTGCAGGAAGTGCAGCTTTTCATATAGGTAGGTTGGCTGTCGGGTGTCTATCAGCTTATGTAGAAATATTAATCTGCGCCGTGTCAAATAATCCTCAAGTGAACAACCAAGCAAACTCGAACTATAGGGTGATATATGGGCATATCTCTTTAATTTAAATACAAATCGTACTACGTCATTGTACGCCACAAAAAGTCTCTTACGACAAACGGAGTCAAGTACCGGAAAAATAACACAGCCATACAAGAAATGAGGTAGAATCAGCGCCTTTACCAGTTTGATTCTCAAGTGTAATGAGAGAATACTGGAATGAAGCCACAGTCGTCTCAAACCGCCATATATTTTTTTCAGTGTTGCACTAACGTAGCTACAGCAGGAGAACTTAGAGTTCAATTAAAATCCCAGACTCTTGGCGGTTTCCACATACTTTAGAGTTGAGTTATCGATTACAACAGGTGGTAGGTAGCTGAGATCAATACCATTTCTATAGATTGCTAGGCAACACGACTTAGTGGGATTCAATTCAAGATGGTTTTGTCTTGACCAATCGCATATACGCTGAAGGTCTTCATTCAAGCGGTGTACACAGTCCTCCATAAGGCCAATTGGTCTGCCAATATACAGCTGTACGTCGTCTGCATACAAATGTATATTAGAGTTTCAAACTACGTCAACTACATCATTTATATATAGGCTAAACAGTAATGGCCCCAAGATAGAGCCCTGAGGTACACCGCGACTGAGAAATGTTTTGTCCGAAAAAGCACTTTCCACCCTCACAAACTGACTTCTACGATGGAGAAAGCTTTGAATCAACTTGACTGCTGAGGATGAACAGGAGAATCTCTCAGATAGTTTCCTAAGAAGCATTCGGTGGTCAATAGAGTCAAACGCCTTCCTAAAATCAAGCAAGGCGAGGATGGTTAGGAAGTCTTTATCCAGTGCTTCATGAATATCTGTGGTCACTTTTAGCATTGCAGTTTCACAACTATGACCCGAACGAAATCCCGATTGCCAATCACTCAACAAATTATTAGCACTTATGTGCTCCATGGCCAGAGTGTAAATTACTTTTTCAAATACCTTGGCCAGAAAGCACAAAAGACTAATTGGGCGGAAATCGCTCGGATGAATTTATTATACCATATGTATGTATATTTCTAGAAAGCCCTAATACCGTAAGAGTCCTGTAAGGAAAATATTACATTTTTATCCGTCGAGAAAAAGGCGTTCACTATAAGTGTACCCCAAATAAAAAAAAAACAGGCCAAGTTCGAGTCGGACTCGCACACGAAGGGTTCTGTACCGTACAAAATACAACACTATGTGCTTTTGTAAAAGAAACAAGAGAGGCGCTATAACATAATCGAAAATGTTTTTATTCTAATTTGCATGGCCGCCATTTTGAAATTCGCCATATTGGTTAGCGGCAATAGAAATACACACTTTGTGATAATTTCAAGTTTCTACCTATTACGGTTCATGGCATACAGCCCGCTGACAAACACACGGACAGACGAACAGACGGACAACGGAGGCTTAGTAATAGGGTCCTGTAGGACACCCTTCGGGTATGGAACCCTAAAAACATACTATTTGAATAGTTGCTAAGGACACTCCTCTTCGCCAGCGGCAACTTTTTTGTAGAAAAAAAAAAAAATAGAACCGACTCCAAAAAAAAAACTCAAGCCCTAAAAAGCTTTAAATAATTTCACTTAAAAATTCTCTGCCAGTTCTTCTAAAATTCAGAGCCTTTCCGAATCCAAGTCTTCGTCTTCGTCTTGTTATGCCAGTTCATGACGTCACACCAAGCTAAGCTCTGTCTGAATTCATGCCTATGCCAGTGAGCTTAGCTAAGCAGTATAACAGTTATGGCTGACTTAGATTTGTGAGCGAGTCCAGGTTTGGGTTGACTTCGTCAGGTAGATTTGCGTGAAATTGGCAAAGTACTTAAATTAATGAGCAACTTTAAAGGGAACACTTTTAACACCCAAGTCGTCTTGTAGAAAGGGTCATTTATGAATTTGTTTATTTACTAAAGCCAATTCAAATTGCAAGCTAAGCGAACGAGCTCGAATAGGTTTTTGTCTTCGCTTTATATGTTATAATAGCTTAGCTTGTTTGCTGACCAAATTAACTGTTATAACGAGACAATGTCGAAGACGAAGACTTGGATTCGGACAGGCTCTGAATTTTAAAAGAACTGGCAGAGAATTTTTAAGTGAAATTATTTAAAACTTTTTAGGGCTTGAGATTTTTTTAGAGTCGGCTCAATTTTATGTTTGTTTTAATTTTTTATTTTTTAGTTTTCGCTGGACATGTTTCTAAGTCTGTTCATTTCATTTAAGGGGTCGTCACAGTGTGAAATTTTCGAAAAATCGATTTTTTGCATTATCGGATAGTATACGCTGTAATAAACATTCTCTCAAATGTTCAAATCGAAATTCAAATTATTACGGTCGCTACAGCGTTGCTTGTAGAAAGGGAACGGAGGGAGCTGATGAGAATCTCCAGCATCAGTATTGTCCTTCGGGAGGAGATTTGTGGTGCGAATGGCGCAAAGCTGAGGCCAATGGATTTCAGGAAAAATATTCTCATCCACCAGCGCTCGATGACGATGTCCAAGAGGTTTTGAAGCCAATCTACGGAGATTTGACCACCGACGATTTGTTAGAGAGATGTACGGGCGCTTCAATCTTTAAACGCGTTTTTCTCAGAATGGTGTTTTTCAAATCGGTTTCTACTCTCAAAGGAAGAGTTTTGAAGATATCTAGTTCCAATTTGGAGAGAACATGTTTAACGGCATTCTTTATGGCGCTCTGGAAGCTTTTTTTTTTTTTTTGAAATCTTCCTATTTTTTTTTACGAAAAACTGTCGAAAAAAAAGGGCCAAATTCGATACTTTTTGTTCAAACCGCCGCCATTTTGTCAAATTAAAAAAAAACCCTCCATAGCGCGATAGCGACTTCCCTACAGATTAATAATCTTTTTGAAATTTTTGTTTCGGATCAAAATTGCGGCCGCAATCGTGGAAACCTTACAGGACCTTTTTTTTTACGTGTCATTTCAACAATTTTTTCAACTATTTTACACCCAATAAATAAACAGAAAAAAAATCATTTTGTATTCGTCATGAATGTATTTATTTATAAAAAAAAAAAACCGGACCGATTAGCTTATTTCAACATTAAAAAAAAAAATCGCGAAAATCAGTGATTTTTCGGAGGGTCACACTGAGACGATCCCTTAATGCGTCATTGTTGCAATGGTCGTTTACCTGTACTGTTTGCTTAATTTTCCTCGAAATATTTGGGGGGGGGAGCGAAAGTGAAAATTAATTATCGATTCCTTCCCCTTACCCTTCCCCTTCCAATCAGAAAGTCCGCAGATGAACGGTATACCGAAGATGTTCCTATTGTTGGTCGCCTGACATTTCCTTGAAGCGCCTTAAAGGTAAATATTTATTGATGTCGATGCTTTCATTGAAAGTGAAATGAAAAAAAAAATTTCAGTAAGGTTCACTTCTTTCACGCTTCTGTCCATAATCTTGACTTGACACCTCCGCCCCCCGCCACTTACGAGGTTTATTAAGAAATTTCTGTGGAATTCCATTTTGAGCTCAAAAGAATTTATTTATCTGAAGGGAATTAGATGAGAATTTATTGTTCAATTCTACGCATAATCTGATTCCATAAAAAAATCTACAAACGCGCTATGGTAGGTATACGTACGAGTATGTATGAATTTCCCCCGGAGCGTAACAGGTGTGTGTTGCCGTCAATTTGTGAAATAATAAATCAAAATGTTTTGAATTATTGCAACAATCCACGTGTTACCATTTTGTATTCATTGAAAATTGAATTTCAGACAGCATGTGTAATGAGTACACCTAATTTTCTTTTTGCACGAATTTTTTTTACACGAATTTGATTTAACACGATTTTCAATAGTATTCTATAAATCTATATCTATACTAGCTTGCCCGGACCCGGCGTTTCCCGGGATACTATTAACTTTGTATTCCTTAATTTTCCGACGCCTCCCTACTGCACAACCGCTTCTCCTATGTGACCCAGCGTTTTCCTATTTGCGTTTTGCACATGTTTTAGATATTTTCCAACAGTATTATTAAATTTAGTTTTCTTCATTTTACACCACCTCCTTACTGCACCCCCTCTCCTATATCTCCCAGCGGGGTGGGGGTGGTCTCATTAAATCAACCATAAATTCGTACACAATACACCCCATACATCACTTTCACGTATTCCTAATACTTTTTTAACTGTAAACTGTAAAGTATTATTAAATTTAGTTTTCCTCATTTCACACCACCTCCTTACTGCATCCCTCTCCTATATCTCCCAGCGGGGTAGGGGGTGGTCTCATATTTGGAAATTTGAGTAGCAGATTCGAAATCAGTGATCCCGAAAATCCCCAACTGATTCATTTCTATATCTATATATATAAAAGAAAGTCGTGTTATGTTAGTTACACTATTTATAACTCAAGAACGGCTGAACCGATTTGGCTGAAAATTGGTGGGGAGGTAGCTTATAACCAGGAGACGGACATAGTGTTTTTTATCCCGTTCGAACGCGTTCCCGTCGCGTCCAGGAAGAAGAAGAAGAAATTTGTCAATATGCAATTATGCCATGTTATGGGTATCGTTGGAAAGGGGAGGTAGTGTATAATGTGTTGGTGAAACAAAGGTTGGTGAAAACGTGTTTTTCTTGTGGGGGGGGGGGGGGGGTGATAGCCCCAGAAGTGTATCTCAGGGGTAGGAAGAAGAGGCACTATAGGAAATTTGACCGGGATGGTGAAAGTTGGTGAAAATAGTGAAAGCTTGGTTTTTTTCGGTGGGTGCCGACAAGATTGAAACGGCTGTGGAAGAAAAGTGTATGCTTGAATTGGAATAATTTTTTCACCAATCGATAGCTAAGGAAGCAGAGAAATCTATGTATATAGAAATGAATCCCTATTTCCCTTGGTCACGCCATCACGCGTGAACGGCTAGACCGATTTCGCTAATTCTTTTTTTGTTGTGTTTGTTATTGTCAGGAGAAGGTTCTTATGAAAGAAAAAGCTAAGAATATTGCGCGGAAAATTAGAGAATTATGTTTTTGGTTTGGGTTTTTGGGGTCACTGATTTTGAATCTGCCATCAAAATTGTGGAAATCAAGATGCTGGATCAAATTGGCGACCGAAAAGTTAAACTTTAAGGGATATCCCTGAAAATCCGCGCTTGGGGATTTTCGGTATCACTGATTACGAATCTGTTATTCAAATTTCCAAATATGAGATAACCCCCTACCCCGCTGGGAGATATAGGAGAGGGGCGCAATAAGGAGGTGGTGTGAAATGAGGAAAACTAAATTTAATAATACTTTACAGTTTACAGTTAAAAAAGTATTAGGAATACGTGAAAGTGATGTATGGGGTGTATTGTGTACGAATTTATGGTTGATTAATGAGGCCACCCCCACCCCGCTGGGTCACATAGGAGAAGCGGTTGTGCAGTAGGGAGGCGTCGTAAAATTAAGGAATACAAATTTAATAGTATCCCGGGAAACGCCGGGTCCGGGCAAGCTAGTACATATATAGATTACTCTGCTTCCTTAGCTATCGATTGGTGAAAAAATTATTCCAATTCAAGCATACACTTTTCTTCCACAGCCGTTTCAATCTTGTCGGCACCCACCGAAAAAAAACAAGCTTTCACTATTTTCACCAACTTTCACCAACCCGGCCAAATTTCCTATAGTGCCTTTTCTTCCTACCCCTGACATACACTTCTGTGGCCCCCCCTCACAACAAAAACACGTTTTCACCAATAATTCCCACATTTCACACATTTAACCAACCTTTCTTTCACCAACACATTATACGCTACCTCCCCTTTCCAACGATACCCATAACATGGCATAATTGCATATTAACAAATTTCTTCTTCTTCTTCCTGGACGCGACGGGAACGCGGTCGAACGGGATAAAAAGCCCTATGTCCGTCTCCTAGTTCTAAGCTACCACCCCACCAATTTTCAGCCAAATCGCTTCAGCCGTTCTTGAGTTATAAATAGTGTAACTAACATAACACGACTTTCTTTTATATATATAGATTTAATGAATTAAAATGTGTAAGCACGAAATAAATTCTTGAGTGAACTCTATCAAGATTTTTTTAATATTGTTTATTGTACTTTTCAGTTGCTTTTTTAGGTCTGGAACAAATTTACTATTCTTCCATTTAACCAATATCTTTTTTTGCACGAATTTTTTGGGTAGGTATCTATCGTGTAAAAAGAGAATTAGGTGTACTTTCTGGATATACAAAAGAGGTATATCGGAAGGTACATCGATGTAACGGTAAAAAGAAGTGAGTTATTATATATATAATATTTTTCCCACACCACTCCATCCCGTTTAAATTCAGGGATGAATAAAATACACACAAAGCTACACAAAACATACCATACTCAACTGCCTTGCTGGTTTTGATTATAATCAAGAATGGCATCCAGGAATGGGTCTCAGTAGAAGAACGGGACTATCTACACTCTACAGTGCCAGGCCATCATCATACATACATGAAGGTAGCAAGGAAAACGGAATTATATTTCCATGGCAATTTTCCTCCGTATAAAATCTACTGGGAAAATTTTATCACCCACTGCCATCGTTTGGTGGGAATTTTCTGTTCAAAATGAGACGCAAATATTTCAAGGAGTTACATCTACCCTACATCCTCGTAGGTGGGACTGAGTTACTTTGGACCGCATCATCCATATGATGCCTGAAAATGGTCTGGTGACCAAGGCACCGATAGTAACGTTTCAAGTAACCTCGCTCTCTGCGGTGCTAATATTTGCGCCTTGTTAATTTATGAAAGGTATAATTTTGATGGGGAGAGGGCGGATTATTTTAAGTGGGTGATGGGTGGATGGTACGTGCGAGTGGGCTGAGGACGGGCAGGTATGCATGCACAAGCTGGGTGGGGTGGATGGATGCTAAAAGAGGATGGAGCTAACAAAACATACAAACTTCCCCTTCTCTCATACATCTTGTTCACGTAATTAAGCGAAAATTTTAATCAATCGCTGAAAATGCCCTCAGGCCCTCTGGGTACATATAACGAGAAAATTTGTGGTTTACGAGATTTAACAAGTTTTATGCTGCGTGCTGGGGAATGTCATGTCATACAACATTGTGTTACACACGCAGAATTACCACACGGCACACATTTTCAGAATTTCAGTTGCACCGTTGATGGGATCGAGTAGATAGATTGAGATACAAACATGCGCCAGATATATGGTACAGGCCGCAGCTATTTTCGTTAGAATTAAACCACAAGACGTTTTTTCTGGGTGGTTTCGGGGTTAATATGAGAAAAGAGATTATTCCTGTTTCATGGAAAATTGTGATATTTTCAAACGTGTCAAAATTTTTCATCTTCTTCTATATATATAAAAATGAATGTTTGTTTGTATGTCGTTTATAGAATCGTAAACTATGCATTTGATCATGTGATGATCTTTAGCAAAGTTGTTGTGCATGAGCCCACGAAGGTTTCTGAGTTGGTACGACCAATTTTCGACAGATGGCGCCACTGTCAGGAAGAAGAAGAGGAAATTTGTTGTAATGCGTGTGCCATGTTATGGGTATCGTTGGAAAAGGGAGTTAGTGTGGAATGTGTTGGTGGAAGAAAGGTTGATGAAAAGTGTGAAATGTGGGAATTATTGGTGAAAACGTGTTTTTGTTGTGGGTGAGGGGTGGGGGGTGACACCCCTCAGAAGTGTATCTCAGGGGTAGGAAGAAGAGGCACTATAGGAAATTGGGCCGGGTTGGTGAAAGTTGGTGAAAGATGGTGAAAATAGTGAAAAATTGGTTTTTTCGGTGGGTGCCGACAAAATTGGAACGGCTGTGGAAAAAAAGTGTATGCTTGAATTGCAATAATTTTGTCACCAATCGATAGCTAAGGAAGCAGAGTAATCTATATATATATAAATGAATCTCTACTTCCCTTGGTCACGCCATCACGCGCGAACGGCTGGACCAATTTCGCTAATTCGTGACAGAAAAAATTAAGAATATTGCGCGGAAAATTAGAAATTTATGTTTTTGGTTTGGGTTTTTGGGGTCACTGATTTTGAATCTGCCATCAAAATTTTAGAAATCAAGATGCTGGATCAATATGGCGACCCAAAAGTTAAACTTCGAGGGATTTCCCTGAAAGTCCGCGTTTGGGGATTTTCGGGATCACTCATTTCGAATCTGCTATTCGAATTTGCAAATATGAGACCACCCCGCACCTCGCTGGGAGATATAGGAGAGGGGGTGCAATAAGGAGGTGTTGTAAAATGAGGAAAACTAAATTTAATAATACTTTACAGTTTACAGTTAAAAAAGTATTAGGAAGGGAATGAAATCATTGCAAATGCGCAGAAATATGTTTGGGGTTCTTGGTTTGTTTTGACCGGAGCATGCGCTCATTGGATGCAACGATACCCAAAACCGAGGGCCAAGATCAGGTAGTTCGCCTGATGAATATGCGCTGTGAATCCATCCCTTCAGCGAATGTGTAGAAATGAATTTTTAGTTTATTTATTTAATTCAGCTTAATGCAAGCTATACAAACAAACATAAGAACTTAAAGACTAGAACTAAACTAGGACACCTTTGGATTATTTATTTCCTTTGGGGCCACATGAAGTCGAAGGCTTACAGCAACCATCCTTCAACTCTTGAGGCATTGGAAGCCAATATTCGTCAAGCCCTAACTTAGATACCGGCACAGAGATGTTGCACAGAGACATCGAAACGGAGGAGCAGAAGAGCCGCGGTGGCCATTTGGCTGATATTTTGATCGGACAAAATTATCTTTCAAATAAAGCTATCAGAACCCTTTTTGCTCGAAAATTGGGGGAGGTTCTTGTTACTCAGGCCCCAATTTTTGGGAACGGGGTTCGAAACATTTTGCTGTGCTAATTAACGGAAAAATAATGAAAAAATTCTATCTCGACCCGTTTTCGAGATATAGGTCAATTCGCGAGCCACCTAACGTTCGTAACGTTTAGGAAAATTCTATTATATATTATAATTTCCCTTTTATAAACTGCCGGTGGAGTTAATTTTCCTTTTACAAACTACCGGTGGAGTTAATTAGCACAGCAAAATGTTTCGAACCCCGTTCCCAAAAATAGGGGCCTGAGCAGTGGCGTAGGGTAGGGGGGGCGCCCGGGCGGCACTTTAAGGGGCGGCAAAATTTCACAATAAATGATAATAATATCTTGTTAATATTTGAACCATCTCATATTTTTGTTTCGGACCGATCGAAATGAGCATTCATTACATATACTGTGCCGAAATCGGGGAATCCCTCTCTTTAACCCCTTAAGGTGACTTTCTCCTAACTGAATTAAAAAAAAAGCAAAAGTTTGGGATTTTTTTACAAGAAAACAAAACAACATATGACCTTGCATTTTTTTTTATTTGGAAGTCTTTAACAAAAACTAGAAATTTTTTATTTATTTTTTCATTTTTCGATCACTCGTCGCCGCCAGAGGGCGCAAAAAAAAAAACGGCCTTTTTCCGTAATTCCGTGATTGCGGCTCGCCAAATCATTTGACAGAGAAAAATCAAAAAATCACTTAAATTAGACATAAAAATCTATAGATCTAACTAGGATCTAATCAATCGGTCGATTAGAAAATAAATTGCAGCCATTTGAAGTCAAACATCGAGAATTTTCCGAAAAATTTTTTACATAAAGTGCTGTAAAAAAAAAACTACTTGGTTTTTGTCTTATGTCATAGTTAGATTTGTGCGCAATTGAATTCCGAAAAAATGAACCAAGGTGTATGGAAATCGGTGGGGGGGTTCAAGAGATATCGTGGAATTACGATTGAAAAAATGAAGTCGAGAAAAATGGGTTTGATTTTAGATCGACTTCACCGGCTGAAAGTGCCGTGTGCCGGTTTCCACGGAATTTTCTTTTTGGAGTTTTTGATGTAAAATTCTTTTGAGTTTTTGGAATTTTCTCGAAATTTCTAGAGAAAAATTATCGATACGTTCAAGTGGTAACGTAAAATATAACTGAATTGAATTTCTTCCGGCGGCGCGGCGTCCCAAACAGCGTGCTCGGGCGTCAGCTGCGCCACCGTTTTCTCTCTCAAAATATATAGCACTATAACTCGAAAAGCATATTTTCTTTTTTAGTAAAATTTTAGGACATGATTCTAGACATATTAAGGAACATTTTTCCGTAAAAAAAAATCGATTCAACCATGCAGTAGACAACAAAGCGGACCCAACTATTGAGCAAGAGGTGTGTTATGCTATAGTCTTAAAAAAAGTAGACGAATAAAGTTTTAGCTTAAGACAGAAGTTTTGTTTCTAATTTTAACAAGTATATTAATTTTTAGTAAAAATATAAATATTAACAGTATCGTCGTAGTTCTGATTGGAAGTCGATTTGCGTTTTATATCTAATTCGCTATTAACTTAATCTTGATGATCGTCAAGGTATAATCATAAGTGTTCTATAATATATAATATATATGACTTTTTTTATTTGTAACCTGTACAATACACAATAATGATGTCTGTTCTTGCCGAAAAGTTCTTTAGAATTACTGTATATTATGGTCTTTAAATTGAAATACCTACATAAGAGGGCGGCAAAATTTTCTTCCGCCCCGGGCGGCTGACACCCACGCTACGCCACTGGGCCTGAGTAACAAGAATCGTGCCGAAAATTGTGTGTTTTATTCAAATTCAAAAGTTTGGTCGCTCTTATTGAGAAACCCTATGTAACAGGCGGGCTGAAAAGTTCGGAGGCTAACACATAGATGGCGCTACTAGTATCAAATCCATATGATTTCTAGTTAGCCCTAACGTTCAAAAGACGCGTGTATAAATTTGACAGCTGTTGCACTATTAGTATCTGAGTTATAGCATTTTGAGTGAAAGAACTTTTGTTACTTTGCAAAAAATGGACAAAAAAGAATTTCGTGTGTTAATAAAGCATTGCTTTTTGGCGAAAAAAAATACTGTTGACACCAAAGTTTGGCTTGATAAACATTATTCGGACTGTGCACCAGGAAAATCAACCGTAGAAAAGTGGTTTGCTAAATTTAAACGAGGCGAAATGAGCACCGAGGACGATGCACGCAGTGGACGCCCCAAAGAGGCTGTTACCGAGGAAAAAAGCAAAAAAGTCCACAAAATAATTTTTGATAACAGTAAAGTGAAGTTGATTGAAATAGCTGAGACCCTAAAGATATCAAGGGAACGTGTTGGTCATATCGTGAACGAATATTTGGATATGCGAAAGCTCTGTGCAAAGTGGGTGCCGCGCCAGCTCACAATCGACCAAAAACAACAACGGATCGATGATTCTAAGCAGTGTTTGGAGCTGTTCAGTCGTAATAAATCCGAATTTTTGCGGCGATATGTGACGATGGACGAAACATGGCTCCATCATTTCACACCAGAGTCCAATCGACAGTCAGCCGAGTGGACTGCACGTGGTGAACCGACTCCAAAGCGTGGAAAGACGCAAAAGTCGGCTGGCAAGGTTATGGCATCAATATTCTGGGATGCTCATGGTATAATATTCATTGACTATCTTAAAAAAGGGAAAACCATAAACAGCGACTATTATGTAGCGTTATTGGAGCGTTTCAAATACGAAATCGCGGAAAAACGGCCTCATTTGAAGAAAAAGAAAGTGCTGTTTCATCAAGATAATGCACCATGTCACAAATCAATGAAATCGATGGCAAAATTCCATTAATTGGGCTTCGAATTGCTTCCGCATCCACCGTACTCTCCAGATCTGGCCCCCAGCGACTTTTTTCTGTTCTCAGACCTCAAGAGGATGCTCCCTGGACAGAAATTTTACGCCGATGAAGAGGTGATCGCCGAAACTGAAGCTTATTTTGAGGCTAAAGACAAATCGTATTATAAAAATGGTATCGAACAATTGTATGACCGCTATAATCGTTGTATCGGCCTCGAAGGGAACTTTATTGAATAATAAAATCAAATTCTATCAAAAAAATAATTTTTTCTATGCTAGCCTACGAACTTTTCAGCCCGCCTGTTATATATCGAAACGTTTCGGAAGCAAACACGATAAATACCGTCAGCTTATAAGTAAGGGAAAAATTCCCAAAAATGGTAGAGGCTTTATGTGAAAATATATTTTAAATGTACAAAAATTAAAAAAAAATATGAAAAGAATATAAATTACTTACTTTCCGAGTTCCTCTTTGATTTCATAGTTGTCCGAGAATCTGGTACAGGCTGCTGGAGCAGCCATTACGGAATCAAACTTATGCCGAAAATTACAAACTGTAAAAATTCTTGATTTCTCCCACTTTAACTGTATATTATTTATTCATAACAATTTCGACGCACTGTACAAAAAAAAACACTTGCACCTTTGGGTATAAATTTATTTTAAATTTTTTTTTTGCTTTTCAATTCTATACTTTTTTAATAAGTTTTCGCTTCTCGTAAAATTTCAATAGAATCCCAAAAAAAAAAAAATAATTAATAATCTCAATTTGTTTTACTTTTTGAATTCATTTAAATATTTGCAACAATTAACTTTTTTTTTCTTTTGTATGACTAAATGCACGAATTAATATATTTTTTTTTTTGTTGATGCGTTTTTGATCTGAAAGCATGAAAAAGAGAATGGTTTGAATAATTTTAATCATGTGTATTATATAGTATAAACAACAAAACAAAACGGGGCATTGATCGATAGGAGCATGCTGTTAAAATAAAATCGAACCAATGGGTTCTTCACAGAATTGATTTTTTTTTTCTTTTGCTGTTTCAAAGGTCACGGACATCGGACTTTTGGTCGAGTGTAGCGCGAAGCCTCGAGTGTAGTGTCACGGAGTAACCGTAAACATATCTTCAAAGCAGCACATGTCTTTTGGATCACTCATAAAATTTTTTTTTATTTAAACACAAATTGCGATTATACAATAAAAAGAATAATGCCTTTTCTTTTTATTTTTTAATTTTAAAATGACACTAAAACTTTCAGTCGACACAATTGGTACACAGTTTAAAATTAATCTACCCTTACTGAGTCTGCGGTGGGCCTGTGGCTAACCGAAAGAAGACTGATACTGACTGAGCGACGGATTGTTTTGGAATATCTCCAAAATCGAAACGAATGATGATTTTGTATTTGCGTGTTTTTTTTTTTTTTCCTTCAATTGATCAGTTTGGGCGTTTGCAGATTTAGGGCATTTTACCCTTTTAAATTTCTTTTAAGTAACAAAATTAAGCAATTGTCACCTAAACGAACGAAAACCTTTTTATTTATTTATTTTTAATTTAGGCAGTACAAAACATTAAGCCCTCCTGTAGTCTCGGAAGGAAAAATTCCAATAGCTCTTTATTATCACTTCTGGATATTTCAGGAATACTTTTGAATGGTGTCTTCAATCTGCCACTGTGTCCCAAGCGAGCACTGGACTTACAAATATTATGGCGAAATTATTAGAGGCTTCATTTAATATTTTATTTCTCTTTTTTTAACACAATTTAAAAATTCCAAGCACTTTTTAACTGCGAACAGCTGATACTGATACGTTGTAATTCTTAAAAAATATATATATGTATATTTATCAAATTTTTTTTTGTGTGGTACATCAGTACCACAAGACATCTATCTCAACTATCTCGAGCTCTGTAGATCAGTGGACGGTATAATTAGCACCGATCACTACACTGTTGTGTCCTTCTGCCTCATCCACCTATGTATAAATCTCTCTCCTTAAGTTCGCTAAGATTTAAAAATAGACAAATAAAGGGGCCTGCTCTTTTTCGACGAATTACGATCCCACATCAATTCTCTTTCTATTTCGCGGTGTGCTCCCCAAAAAAAAAAAAAAACTATAAAATTTTCACTTTTACTTTTATTGCCACATTTTTTTTATCCATTTTATATGTCTGCTACCTTAAAATATTAATCTAAATTATTCTTCCGAATGATGTGACCGTGCTAGGAATTTCGGAGACAGTCGTAACGAAATTATTAAACTCTGCGTTTTGATTGTTGTCGTTTTGTTATTTTTAAAACGATTTCAGAGCAAAAAAAAAAAACAAACAAAAAAAGAAGCAGAGCAGAAGAGATTTATTTTCCCTCAAAAGTTTTATCATTATTCATTCAAGCATATTGCTCGAAATTCTTCAGTTCTAAATGTTCCATTTTGTTTTCTTTTAAAGTGATATTAGTCGACCGATTTGCACATTTATTTCGCTTTTCATTTTTCAATAAAATTTTAGACCTAGTACCTAGACCGAGGTTTGTAATCCGATATCTGACACTGATTCTAATCGGTCTGATCATAAAGCTATCGTGGTAGACTTTTGTTTCATAGAATGTCCATATACATTAAAATATGACTTTTTGCATCCTCTGATTATAATGTTTTAGGGGATTGCTTTGGGAATATAGAATGGCATAACGTTTTTCTAAATCTAAATTTGCAGGAGGCATACAAGAGATTTCTCGCATTTGCTAACGAGGGCATGTCTCTTTTTGTTCCTACAAAAACCAAATTATTCAAACTAGTGTTCGCCCCGTGGTCAAACATTGACCATTACGTGCGGAAACAATTTTTTTTCTATTTCTGAAATGATGTCATATGGCCTGTCGCATTCTACTCATCAAACCCTTTCATTTCATATCCATATTAAGGGGGTTGTGAAGAACAAGGTAGTCTGCCATCTTGGATGTCTGTCATATTGGGTCTAGAATGACGTCATATAGTTTTTCGTATTTGATAACATATTCGAAAATATTGATAGCAGACACAAAATTTTTTTTTCCTTATTACTCCCTTTGAGAGCATAGGATTTCCACAAAGTCTCGCCAATTGTCTCTATCATCTCGGACTTATAGTCGTTGCCGAGTTTTCGTTTCTTATCCGAGGCTCTGCTTCAGTATTTCTAATCGTTTCTTTTTCGCCATGCCGAGTGATTAGCTCGCAGTGGCTATCCCAGCTGATGATCTGCCATCTATCGCTTGCTGGGAACAGCGCCACCCACAGCTTTTTACCAAGTTTGAGGTGACTTGGGTGGGAATTGAACCCACAACCCGTGGATTGTTAGTCCAACGCTCTACCGTCTGAGCTATTGGGCCCCGAAATTAAGATACGAAATGAGTGACCCCGAAATCCCATTTGTGCGAATTTACAGGACAATCCCTTGAAGTTTAACTTTTTCGGTCGCCATATTGGATCCGTCATCTTGAATTTTGGCAGATTTGAATTTTGTAACACCAAAGATGTCTACATATTAAATTTCATCAAAATTGCTTGAAATTGAAGAATTTCGGGTGCCATCTTGGATCCGCCATTTTGAAACCTTGCACTTTATCAAAATAACAAATAGCCTACACACTCTGTAAAAAAAAATGAAGTCTATCGAAGCAACGGTTTAGTCGTGATTGAACACACTTTCATTTTTATATGTTATACTCGTATACCATAGATTACAGTTCCACGTTATGAAACTCGGTGTCAACTCTTAGGATTGCAAATGCTTAATAATCGACGAATTTATCTGCGTGCCTTATTCATAAGAGGTATTCTTACTAGTCATATAGACTGTCCTAAATTATTAGCCTTAGTCAATATCGCAGTAGTTTACACGCTCCTTAAATTTTCTAATTTTTCCATTAATCGTTATTGCTTCAGAGTGAAACTAATAGACGTGTTGGGAAAAAATAAATTCAATAGCATGCAGCGACACTGGAGGGGGGGGGCAGATGAAAAATTTATTAAATGTGTGAACCGGACCACTTGCGAATCGATAGTTCAAAACAACAAAAACTTCTACTTTGGACAACCCTCAATTCTATTAATGCGCGGAGATGGAATTTATTTTTTCCCGCGGGAACCCCAAAATATTTCCGGTATCAAATTTGGATAGTAGATTTAAAATCAGCGACCCAAAAAACCCCGCATGTTTACATTAACACGAAAATTTGGTGAATTTGAAAATATTTGGTCGACATATTGGACTGCCATCTTGAATTTTTTAATTTCGATAGTATATTTAGCATCAGCGACCCCGAAAACATCAATGGACCCAATTTCATTGCAATCCTTTGAAGTTGAGAATTTTTTGCGTCGCCATCTTTAATCCGCCATATTTAATTTTCAAACATCATCATGTCATTGAACCCATTGAGCAGAAAAGGATGTATGGCTGCATGAAACTGGAAAAATACTTGAACTATTGGGAATAGAATTTTAGAAAGAGACAAGGTTAATCAACTCCGGTTGGCGTAATGGAAGGACCCTATGCAAGGTCAATCTCAATATCGAAACAAGTTCTTTGTTCACACGATAAAAAAGAAAACTGGGTGGATAAAAAAGGCTCATATTTATTCAGTTTTCATCCACTTGTACCCAATGACGGTTTTGAAAAATTAAATAGGCCAACCTGCAGCAGAGGCCACCACAACGGTAGGTACCCCCCTCTCCCCACGATGGAGTAGTAGTAGGAAACCAATACATAAATGGGGAGGAAGATTGTCGTCCAGCAAATGCTCCTAACAACAGTCAACATCTAGTCCCCATTCCATTCCCGCGCACTTCATTGGGCCCCACTATTCCTTCCCCTTCCTGCTGTACCTCGAACGCCTTTCTTATCTCTCTTGTCCGTCTGTTCTGGTCTAGGTGCACGTACGCTTTTCCGAAAGGAAAATATCGATCCAGTCAAGTTTTCTCTCATCGGCCTCATTTTAATGGTAACCGGTCTTTTTTTTTTTTCCCCCCAAAAATACTCGCAACATGAGAAAGTAGCTAGCGGTGAGATGATAGAACTAGCTGCCCTTCAGGATACTGTGGAAAGGACACCGCAGTGTACGGTTGGCTGCAGGAGGTAAAAATTTACCTATGCCATCCCCCCCAACGCCAATGTTACCAGCCCCCACCCTCCCTTTAGCGCGTATTGAAGAAGCGTGTACCTGTCCACCTTTGATGGGATATAAGAACCTTTAAAGGTACATAGCAAAGAGGGAAAGGTAGCCAGAGGTCGACCGGTAGGCGGGAGCGATGGTGTCACGACAATTTTAGCTACCACCCTTTTGTCATTTTCAGTGGACAGCTAAGTAGAGGTTTCCTTCGAGAATGAGAAATCTGATCGGAAGGTGGGTTTGATTATTGAGAGGACGGACAGAGTTTTAGTGATTCCGTGGACTTTTACATTTTTTATGTGAGAGCCAGTCACTCCAGCGATGGCTCCTTATACTTATAAAAATAATCTCTACTAAGAATGGAGGATTTTTTTTTCGGCTATTATTATTACATTGAGTCCTTCACAGAGGATGAGGATGATTGATATTTCTAAACCGGTATAGAGAGAGAGAGATAGAGAAAGAGAGGGGTGGGGGGTTAGGAAATTAAGATAGAATTTCTGATAAACCAAATAAAGCAGTCATACCAACCGTAGACAGCTGATGTCCCTACAGCAACAGGACCAGATAAAAGATGTTACCACTTGCTCCCCGGCAGGCTTGCCAATTGAATCACGTCAAAAATAATACAAAAGGAATATCCTATCCTGTCGATACAACGGACAAGCATTTCCAGAAAACCTACGGCTATTCATTGAATATAACAATGAGATGTAATCACACATAGCATGAAAGCAGGAATACGCTCGGATTTTTCCTTTTTTATTTTTTTTTCGTTTTTTTCTTTTCCAATAAATAAAATGACTGGAAAGTGGAAAAACCATAAAAGGAGGATCATAGGACACGAGGGATATGTTGCGACACATGTGGGGGAGTAATGCATCTGATAAAGGTAAAAGAAATTTTCAAGGATACCGTTATAAGGGGTTATTGCATTATTTCAAATCTAATTTCTTACAACAGCTCCCTAGATATTTGCATGAATTATGTGAGCCTGGGGTATGAAGATTAAATATTCATTTTGTATTTTTCTTTTGTATCCTTCTCTTGACCGGATCCGGTAGTAGTAGTAATTGAGGGATATCACGTCCCAAAGGCGAATTACCATACTAAAATTCAGGTAGCATGGCCAATAACGAAAAGTGGGGGGGGGTCAGATCGACCTTTTCTTTGAATCATTATGTATAATACCCTGGAGGATGTCCCATCCCATACAAGTTCCCTTTTTATGAGTATTTTAGTCATACATGCAAGCCCTCTGGAGGTGGTGCAGTGGTAACAAGTTGTTCCAACCTATTTGGAGTAATTATGAGGCTCCAAGTGCCTGAGCACTGAGTGAATGAAAATTGTATTTAAATTTGGCAGTGTCTATTTGCACTCTACGTGTCCGTATAATATCCGTGTACATGAATTCAGGCAAATTTCAGTCTATAAATATTTTGTAAAAGGCAAAATTTCCCTTTTACGAATCATTTTGTGCCGATGTGCGTTTACTTTCATGTAAATCCGTTTACTCAATGTACAAGGATATTACACGGACACGGAGAATGCATATTTACCACTAAAAGGTTATATTTGCCGGAACCCTACCTCTCCACTCCACTAAATTCTAACTTGTAAAAAGTGTGTTTAACATCTCTCTATCGCGTGCTGGAGGGGGTGTATATTTAAAAATGAACAGTTTACCAGAAATAGGATAAAAATGAGAAAAAGAAAAAAAAAATAAACCCTTTTCAGAGGTAAATTTATGTGAACCTTCGAAAGGATTTCTAAATTGCCTTAGGCCCTTCTTGAAGGTTCATGGGGATAACGAATAAAAGGAATGTCCTGTGAATACGAGAAACCTTTGTGATTAGGATTGACACACGAAATGAGATATTTTAGGTCTGATGCGATGGATGATTGGCAGTGAAAGTAGAGAAGAGAAAATAAAGGGGAGGAGTGGAGTGGGCCAACGGAACAGGCATATTCTTCAACAGGATATCATTTTGTCTTTTCAATAAATATATTGATAATTTATTTTTTCCAGGGGACCCGATGGTCTAGCCACTCGTGAATTTTAGGCATTTTTAGGATTTTTTTTTAAGGTGAAAATAATGAACGATATTTAAACTTTGATGGTATATTACAAATGCACACAAAAACATTTAAAATAACCAAAAAAAATTTTAGTATTTTAAAAAATGGTGCTGAAGATGACCCCCTCAAAAAAAAGGACCTGGGCGGCGGGTGAGGTTTTGGCTCTTTCAATTATTTATCGGAAAAATGAAAAAACGAAATAATTATCAATCTATATGCGTGTAGCTATCGCCGGAACCAGAAAAAAGAAAACAAAATTTTTTTTTTGCAAAATAGCGCGTTCTTGAAATTTGAATACCGAAAACTGACTATTTTTCATTCGTTTTTTTACGTAAAAAATAAGAACTCATTAGAATAGAAAGTTTTTGGTGGTCCGGGCCATAGCTACTGGTGTACTGAATAACATATTAAAATTTGAGATGATTCGGATAAATCGTTTTTTTGTTTTGCATCCCGCCGTGCAGCAAAATGTAGTTTTGAGATTCATTCATGAGGTGGAGCAACCGTGCGCTACCTGCTAAAAAGTCTGTAGAACCTAAAATACCGTCAATATCATTACAAAAATTTGACAGTATATTCTCGAAAGACTATACTTTCGAAATATTAAAAAAACAAAAAATCAAGTTTTAGGGAAAAACCTCCAGAACCTATGAAGCATAGACATATGTACGAATACATTCGATAGAAGCAAGAAGTGTGGACGGAGAGGTACATATTTTTGAATGACTGTTATTGAGGAGATTTCTGTTTATTTTTTTTTTTTTTTAATAATTATGATTCCAACTGTTTCCTATACTTTTGTCAAAATGCCTCAATAGAAAATCAAAATTCTAATTTACTAAAAAAAGGCGCCAATTTTATTTTATCTAGCCCACTAAACTAAATTTTTTGATTTTTTTTTCGTGATTCATAAATTGCTTCACGCTTTTTTTTTTTAAACTTTAAATTATTACTTTTGAAATGCTTGCCATCATGAAATAGTTTCGGAGTACAAAAGAAACAAAACCCTGTTCGAAGCCCTTCAGCAAATAAATGCCAATCAAATAAAAAAGGAAAAATAAATTAACACCGCTAAAATAATAAAAAAAAAATAACGTCTTCTTAATAGCATCTTCAGAAGCAAAATGAGAAATTTCTAAGAAAATCTTAAGTGGTTCCCCAACCGGAGTGTGCACATCAATTCAGAAGACGTGACTTTTCCATAGAACCGATTTTTTTTTTATTTTTATATATATACATATTTTTTTTCTGGTGTTTGCCTTGATTTAAATAAATTAAGGTGAACATAGCAAAAGTATGATTTCTTTTCATTTTAATTATTTTCAAAATTTGCGAGAAGGGAAAATAGATGTTGTTGATAAAATTTGTATAAATAACAGACCGGGGGAGAAGGAACATTTTAATGTCAACGTAATATATACCAGTGGGAAAAAAATATCACAAATGAACATTGGAAGAAATGGAACATTTTCAATTTCATTTAACTTTCTGCATTTTAACGTAATTCGACATGAGCGAAACTTAAGCAAGGCAAATCAATCATTTCGTGTTTATTTAACAATTGTTTCTGGCCGTGCTCTAGTTCGGTGCTGTGTACCGTTCAAAAGCGTTTCTTTCAGAATGTATTTTTAATTTTGGCATCATAGGAAAGAATGCTGCGGTGTACTATGGGGTGATATACAAAAATTTCAGCTTTTACCAGCAAATGTGTTTTAAAACAAAAGTACTGAACGTGAGATTTATGGCAACTTTTAATTAACGTACCTTGTTCTTTACAATGCGGTACTTAATATCTTTCTTTTTTTTTTTTTGGTAAGATGCTAGTGAAAATCCTTATTCAAGACACACATACTTTTTTTTTTTTGCTGCTGCTTTTTCGGTCTCTCAGCTCGATGATGAGAAGTACTTCACACGAAACAACTGAGGAAATATTTACACCAAAATTTGTTTGCTGTTTTCTGCATACATATATGAAATTAAAAACAATCACACTGTAAAAACCCAGCGATTTATTAAAAAAAAAAACAAAAAACAAAAATCCTTAACAATAATATTCACTTGTTTTGTTTATAGAGTTTTTTTTTTCCCTCAATTGAGAGGATCAATTTAAGCGAAATAAATTCCCGACAAGGAGAAGAGAAATAACGAATATTTTTTTAATTTCTTTTTTTTTTTTGCAAGATCTTTCTCGTCACAAGCGGCGGCGGAAACAGGAGTTTAACAAAAACTGTTTAAAATTATATTTTTTGCATTTTATTTTATAAGCGTGAACTATTTTAATATTTTTCTATTTTTTTTTTGTTTTTTTGTTTTGTTTTAGCACAACAGAAATTTCTGTTAAAACGTATATATCTTTTTAATTTTGTATTTTTTTATTATTATTATTCGATTGGAGGACGAACTTACATACTTTTTTCTTCACACCTCTAACCGTATTGAAGTTTGAAACGAAACTGCACGAACTTTTCGTATATATGTTTTTCTGCAGATTACAACATTCAACACATTTTGTTTTCAGAACATTAAGAGAGAAGACAGGCAGCAGTTGAGCCAGTGACCACGACGTGCAAAAGGGGAAAAACGGGAGAAAAAAGCATAAGCTTTTTTGATATACCTTTTCTACCTTGTTTCTTTAATTATTGCTTCTTTTTTTTAATGTTGAATTTTTATTAATTTGTTTGTTATTAATCCTTATAACTTCTCTGTTTGTGGGAGAAGATGTATAAAATGCCTTAAAACCCCTCCAAACACTGTGCCCCACTGTAAGAAACATCGAAGAAAATTTTTGTGAAATTTTTCATATATCTACGAAGAGAGAAGACTTTTTTTTTTCTTCTTGTTTTTTTTTTTTTTTGTTTGGTGTGTGGAGCAGAGGAATTCGATTGAGGGGAGAGCTATTTCAGTATCCCCTCATTTCGACGTCACAGTTGGGGTTGTATATACCTTAAGGTGGGGCTGATGATGAAAGTAAAAAATACAAAAAAAAATAAAATAAATACAAAGACGAAGCAAAAACAATATTTTTATATTTTCGTTTCGTTTGTCACTAACGAGAACAAAAAAAAAAATAATAAAACAAAACAAAATTGAACAAACAATAATACCTCACAGAAACTTTTTACGGAAAGAAATTACACGGGGACTTTGATTAAAGAAACTGAAGGCACAACCAACCAGATGCAACATGGTTTATATGCACGGATACCTAGTTTTCTTTTTGTGGAGCTTAAACAAAAAAAATATGAATAAATAATGAAGTTTAATAATATAAACGTAATATGACCTAATCACATTCCCACATTTATTGTAGCATGTGTCGAGCGCAGAACGGCTTTCTGAGCAGGGAATTAAAGTTGTGTGGAGCATGTGTTATCCCCCTCCCGTCGCCCCATCCGCTACGGGGTTCCCCCCCACCATAGTAAATTAATGGGAAACTGAAGCAGCTGCAAATTGAATGAGAAAAACTAAGAGATGGCTCTGATGCTTTCTAGCAAACTTAAGTTAACTACAAGAAAGTGGGTATCTCTGATAATTTATTCATACCAAGGAGGAATTTACTATCACATGATAGTACTGCTCAAAATTTTCTCTTCCTCCCTCTCCACACAACACACACACACACACACACACACACACACACACACACACACACACACACACACACACTCCACCACTGTATCTTCCCCTAACTTTCTCTGCAATCATAAGAAAATATCTTACTTAAAAGAGTAAACATGCGTACTACGAATTTGACTTCCAAACTTTGAGAGCGCACACAACATGCCTCTCCAAATTGAATTGAATGTTATAGAAGGGTGGCTTGCGTTCAAAAGAGCAAAGGCGCCAAAATGCTACAAAAAAAAAAAAAGCTCTTCTTCTCAAGCGCGATACGTTCGTTCCCCATGCTACCCAGTAACACAATCCGGCATCGTATATATCATGTATATTTCAGAAATTGTTAAAAAGCTCTCATTTCCCCATTGTCGCACACTCCCTTTTCAACATATTTTATGTGTTTTTGGAGAGGGGGGGGGGGGGGCTGGTATACTCAATATTCTCACCGCATAAGCGGCATTTTCATAGCTCTTGGGGTATATTTTAAAATACGACGCCTGCCTGCCTCGGTGAAAAATTTCATTTCCCCAATTTTGCAACTCTACCATTATCCTCTCCCACTCTCCAATTCTCATATGTTGACTCTTTATGGTGTTATATTTTGTAAATGCGATGCAACCTTCTTATTTCACTGCTTTTATCGGTGGCAACACCATATATCAGAGAGAGGAGTGCTATGCTGGTTGGAGCCCCTTTTTTTTTTTTTTTGTGGGGGGGGCTGGAACACAGCTGGCATATATTACTTACCACTTTTCTTTAATTTTCAAAACGTTTTCTCATTAATATGTTTATGTTTTATGTTACAAAAAAGGTCCTAAATAGTTGCCCTCAATTTACGATTTTTGTTTTTTTTTTATCACGTCTTCATACGATTGGATGGCATAGCAATCGCATGTACATGAATAAATCGAAGTGGGCAGCATAAAATGATTATTTGTCAGCATTTTAATTGACACTCATGGGCATATGTACATACATATGTATGTATATCAGAAATGAAACATATTGAATGCAAATAACCCGGTTAAACCGATTAAATTATTTTGGGGCCTTTTGATGTTGTCTCTTTTTTTTTTTTTTTTGGTTTATTTATGCATTCGCCCGCCGCCAGGGGAAGAAATCGTATAGTGTAAAATTATCTAATTTTAAACTCTTTCCAGTTGTTGAAATGTAGATGGAATATGAAATTATGTGAAAATGGAATAAAGCAAACGGAACGCATGCGTTCAACAAATTTTGGTTGTCTCAATTCGACAGTATGAACAACATGAGGCCATTTGGCCACAAAAATTTTAATTAAACTGAATTTATTTGTTTTATTACCCAAAACAATGAAGCAGTTATTTTTCAGATATTTTTATTATATTCCTTTCGTTATAGGAAATATGTTTTTGCAATTTTAAAGTTTTGTGGTGAACTACAAAAATCCCTTACAATTTAATTGCAAACCGGTTCCTCCCTCACTCTAGGGAAAATACATTTAAAATAATTTGAAATTGGCTTTTAGACCCACTCATATTTTATTACACTTTCTTTTAAGCTTTGTTGTGTATTTCATTATTTATTTTATGTGGAACGCCTTCAAATGCGCTAATTTTAAATTTAATAAAAAAAAAAACCAATTAGGGGAAAAATGTATTTTGTTGAATGGATTTGTGGCATTAGTCACTTATTGAAGGAGCATCACAACAAAACATAATATATGTAGAAATACGGAAATGAGCACACGCAACAGGTCTAAAACTCTTTTTGTCGTTGCCCTACCGATACACGGTTATGTTGAATCCAAAACTTTGAAAGTGAATATAAGACTTTTGAAAAAAAAAAAATATTATTGGAATAATGCAGGCAAATAACATTTGTAAAGTTTTGTTAAATTGCCGCTCATAAAGTCCCTGAAGGACAGAAGGATTGAAGGACTGAAGGATATTTGTTTTCGTTGCCATACAGATCATTTCAGTAAACGCTGTCGTTGTCAAGGTCTGTGAATGTATCACTCAATTAAAAATTTCGTAGAGAGCTTTGCTCAATGTGCATCGTTGCACCTGAAAAATGTAGAAAATTTTCTAGAAATAAAAAAAAAATAAAAAAAAAATAAAAAATTAAATTTCTGGTAGTATTGGAATAATTAATTAAATAAAGTCAGAAGTAGAAGTACAACAAAAAATATAATTATTATAAATTCTGAATTTTTACCCAGGTGGTATATTTTTCCCTTTTAGTGAAGGCAGCAAATTCTCAAGGACCTTAGACAATTAGTCAAACAGAATTTTTTTTTTTTATCATACACTATACAATCTTTTCGAGTACAAATATATCCCTTCAATATCTCACTAAAAAGTTCACTTTATAAAATTTATTTAAATCGGGATTGCCGTTGGTTAGTTAGTTTATTTTTTTTAGTTTCTAAAATAGATAACACGAAGTAACTTCACTCACAACATAAATCAACTCGGTATTCACTACCTTAATGTTACCGATAAAAAAAATAAATAATTTTTAATTTGCATCGAAAAGGAATGGGTTCCGTGCACTTTCTTCTTCCACTAGGATTTTCTCAAGTGAAATTTATTTAAAATATTTCAAATACGACAAAAAGTGATACTTTGTTGTTTTTGTGCTATTTTAGCAACAAATAAAAAAGATGGGAATAATCCTTTATTTTTTTTTGGTATTACTTTTTATTTCTTATTATTCACACAAAGCGCATCGACTTGGACTCTGAGGTTATAAAACCGAAAAATCCCTTCATCGACTGGTGTGGTAAAATAATAGTAGCAGAAGTATCTGGGAGGCCAGGCTAGTCAGTACTAGTACAGATAGGGGATGCAGGGATGGTAGGAAAAATTAAGATAGTATTAGTGCTGTTGGGGATATGAAAGAGGAGAGATTATCATCTCTTTTCTGCGTATATTCCTTGTTGCAAGGATATTCTCCCCCTATCCGACCCTCCTCCCCCTCCAAAAATTCTTTATGCATGGGAGGAGGTGCGCTTAAAACAAAATTGTTGTTACCCCCCTATTATTGCGGGGAACCGCATTCAAGTCATCCCTCTATGGAAAAGAGGGAATAATCAGTATATTGCTGAAGATTTTATAATGGGTGGTGAAGCAGGATAAGGGATGTCTATACAATACAACTCTATCCCGGGTGTAACACACGCATACACAAATACGTCCTGCACTACTTAACCGCACTAAAAGCAGCAACAACAATCCCCAATAACCCCAGCAAAATGTAGAAAACGTAGAAACTTAAAACACAACTTCCATTTGCTACCCTTTTTCGGTATGCGGAGCACACAAACACAATGTTGAATCTCTGCAATTGTGAATTTCATCATTCTGCGCAAGGACACTTTTGGGAGTTTTTTTTTTTTTCTTTTTTTATTTTGTAGGAGAGAGAGATAGCCGCAAGGTAAGAAAAATTGCCTCCTTCGATTTCTTTTTTTTTCTTGCTTAACATTAAGTTGAGTCCTTTTGATTTTTTGATTTCTCTCAATGTAAATAGACGCCAAATTGCCAAACCGACTGAATGAAGAGAGAAAGAGAGGCGCATTAATTATCGCCGGCTATTGGAATAAAATAATCGAAATAAAATAATTAGTTAAAACAATGAAAATATATTCGGTAAAGCACAAAAAAAAAAAAAAAAAAAAACCACCCCCAACATCTCGGTAAATCCCAAATAAATTCACCATTACTAGTCTTCTGATATGTTTCAAGGATCGAGAACGAAGCGAATTAAAAATTGAAATTAAAAAAAAAAACAAAAAAAAAACAAAAAAAAAAAAACTAAAAAAAAAATATATCTCCAATTTCGCGAGTCTCAATGAACTAAAGTGAATTTATTGAAATGGCCGCAGCCACTGAATGTAGGTCAATAGGCATATCCAATGCATTAAAGAGAATAATTGAGTAATAAAAATAAATTTTCAATTTAGTCAAATTACACTCAAGATGACATGAACGTGTCGAAATTAATTATTTATTCCATCCCATTTCCGTTTCTATATCCTTTATGTTTTTTTTCTTTTTTTTTTTTTTGCTATTGCAGTAGTGGTTTCCATCGTGCAGGTGTAAAAACTTTACCAAGCCCACCTCAACCCAATTTCACAACCCCAAGCGAATCCTTGCTTGTCTCAGGTGTGAGTGATATATGCACAAAAGCTCTGATTGCAAGCCCAGTTAGCCCCACAGGTGAAAAGGGTAAAAGACCTTCACCTCAATTTTCAAGTGACTTTAAATGGGCTACTGTGTTTATTGAGGGGAAGGAGGAGTATACCAGGTACTGTGCAATATGAGAGGGGTGGAGGGGGGGGGGGGGGGGGGGGTTGACAAAATAATAAATAATCCTGGGAATGGGGTATGCGGCAACCGCAGTATTCTACAATTGTTGCAATAATTTCTAGTCGATTTAAAAAAAAAAACAAAAAACAACTTCATCGCTACGTTACAACAAACACCTGCAGTTTTAGAAATGTATTATCACTAATACACCTCATACCTTTTATGTTCAACAAACAATTTAATTATTGTTGAATTCATTTGTCCCCATTTGTGTTTTCAATTCTATTTATGGCAATACCTGCAGGCATGAATGCGGCAACAGGATTTTGCGGTACGATCATACTTTGGGGTACCTGGTTCAACCATTCATTGTACTTATGCTTCCGCTTTTTACCCAACAACGGAAGGATTATGTGTTTCTCAGTCTTTGTGTGTATGGTATGTTTGTCCGGATGTTACGGCCTACAGCCCCACTGGATTAACAACAAACAATATGGCGGCCACCATAAATAAAAATGTCTGTCAATAAAAACAACTAATTTCACCAAATATTACTAATATGGGTATCAAATAAAAGTGTTGGATAAGCACAATACGGTAATATTTGTGATGTCATTCTAAATTCAATATGGCGGATGCCCAAGATGGCGGATTACCTCCTTCTTCACAACTCCCTCGATATGGGTATCAAATGAAAGGGTTTGACGAGTAGACTACAACAAGATAAGCGACATCAAATATGGTGTGTATTACGTCCCAAGATGGCGGATTATATTTTCCTTCACAACCCCCTTGACATTGCGTACCAAATGAAAAGGTTTGATGGACATATACGGCAAGCTGTGTGACGTCATTCTAAACTCAATATGGCGTAGACCTCAAGATGACGGATCATATGAAAGGGTTCGACGAGCAAAACACGACAAGCTATGTGGTATCATTGTCTTAGGATAACAAAGACAATTTCTTTTGTTATGCTCGTAATTTTCAGGACAAAGGGTTCGTATGAAAGAGAATTCTTGAAAAACCCACCAATCCAATCCAATCGAATATGGCGGCGTATTTTTCAACTTCCAGGAATCTTTATGAAAATGGGCACATTGGTGTTTTCGTGGTCGCTGATTTCGAATTTGCCGTCAACATTTCCAAATTTAAGATCACCCTCACCCCGCTGGGTCATATTGGAGAGGGGGAGCAATTGGGAGGGGTTGTAAAATAAAGAAAAATAAAGTTACTAATACTGTTGGAAAATATGTGAGAAAACAAAAGACGAAAACATATTGAACGATTGAATAAATATTTTTACCCGTGAAAATGAAGTAAGAGCATTGATTTTTTCGAAGATTTAGGAGAAAAATTAAAATTTCTCGGTAATTAATGGACGCAGTGTAGTGTGGGTGGGCCCAATGGAAGCGCCTTGGAGAGTAGTATAATTAAGTAAACATATGAAGACTTAATTATTAATAGTTTCTATTAATAGTCCGGTAAAAATAGACGAAAAAATTGAGGTGGGTTTGCATTAATTCGCATAGAGCTGAAAATTGGTACATACCTTGGGGACATTATTACAAATAAAATACTAAAAGTCCCCATCGATCCGACATCTGCAAAAAAAGTTGTTCAAGGTCAAAGGTCAACAAAAATGGGTTTTTCAATTTTTCAGGTAAACGGTAAGTTTTATCATAAAAATAGATTAGACAAAAGCTGTAGACCATGAAATTATCTACAAAAATTGTCCTTATATTTTTTTTTCTAAGAATCTCCATTCCTGAGATATTGCGATTCTAAAAGTTGAAGAAGTCGTACTTTACATAATATGCACACATTTCTGCACCACCTGTGAGGTAGTGTACTCGGCGCATATTTTTAACGTTGTGTCCCCGGTAGGCATAGTCCACGATATATTGTGACTAACTGTTATTAAAAATATTGTATTAACTGGAAAATAATAAAAAGTATAATAATAATGGTATATAAAATGGTAGTGTACTCGACATGTGTTGGTTAGCAGAAGCAGATGTTGGAGGAAGACAAGATAATTGCACTCTTTTATTGTTTCGTGTATTTTTTACAAAACTTAAATAACTATACTTGTCTAAACAATCAATTATTTTTGGAGCTCCATATAGAGCAAGAAGAAAGCGAATCTCGTTTGAGATGATGTCTTGCGGAGAAGAGTCGATCTTTTGTAATACTTCTGCGCAATTAATTAAATCATCTTTTTCAAATAATTTAAATACTGTTGTTTTACCCCTTCCGAAAAATGACGATGGTATCGCAGCCAGTTATTGCATGTAAAAATAAGTTATGATTTTGACATTTTGGATAAGCAGATAAACTTTTCGATGAATATATTTCTGTTGGGTGTTGAGCTTTCCCGGGTTTCAAAAAGTAAATAGTCTTATCAATTGGAGTTCGTGCAGTCAGTAGTACTATACTAGTATACTATCAAGTTTAAGTATGGCTCGGCAATCAACTGGAGCCAGAAGACTGGGGTTGGAAATTAGTAGATAATACTTTGGAGCCAATTCAAACTTTACTCCCACCTGCTCCGGAAAGACTTCTCAACACCATCTGTTGCAATTGCAAAAAGGGTTGTAGTGCAAAATGTCCCTGTAAAAAAGTCAACAGTATGTACTAATTGCCAAGGCCAGTCTTGCTCCAATGTTGAATCAACTTCAATAGATGAAGATTTTAATGATATCAATGAGGACACAACTGATGTGTCTGCTCCACATATCCAGCTAGAAGAACAAGAAGAAGAAGAAAACGAAGAAGATATAACTATTGAAATGGCATTTGAAGATTGTCAGTCAGAATAACATCTTCCCGAAACCAACAGTAATTCGTGCGATTTAAATCATTTTCAATAGTACCATTTTCCAGTTCATACAATATTTTTAATAACAGTTAGTCACAATAGATCGTGGACTATGCTTACCGGGGACACAACGTTAAAAAAATGCGCCGAATACACTACCTCACAGGTGGTGCGGAAAAGTGTGCATATTATGTAAAGTACGACTTCTTCAACTTTTAGAATCGCAATATCTCAGGAATGGTGATTCTTAGGAAAAAAAGTATAAGGACAATTTTTGTAGATGATTTCATGGTCTACAGCTTTTGTCTAATCTATTTTTATGATAAAACTTACCGTTTACCTGAAAAATTGAAAAACCCATTTTTGTTGACCTTTGACCTTGAACAACTTTTTTTGCAGATGTCGGATCGATGGGGACTTTTAGTATTTTATTTATAATAATGTCCCCAAGGTATGTACCAATTTTCAGCTCTATGCGGATTAATGGAAATTGAAATGTCTAATTTGACCGGACTATAAGTACAATGGAATAAAGTGTAATGAAGGAACGGAGTTTGACCGGTGGGGTAAGGATGTGAAAATAATTTGTGGAAAATAGAAAGCATGCGCCGGAAATGTGTGCACTAATTGTGGGATGAAAATATTAATAAATATAGAAAGTCGAAACTTTTTGAGAGCGGCAAAAATATAACCCCTGCCGTTTGGAAATATGTAAATGAAAAAAAAAAAATTAAAAATTGATTTATTTATAGTAAAAAAAGTATTCGGAATTTGTGAAATTGATGCAGGGGAGTATTGTGTAGAATTAACGCTTGATTTAATGAGACAAACTCCACACCTCACAGGAATATACAAGAGAGGGGGTGCCGAAGGGAGGTTGTGTAAAAACTATATTAATAAAAATTTAATAGCATCACTAAAAAGCTGGAAAAAAAAAAATTATTATATTAATAATAATAATAATTGTAAGAAAGGGGGGGAGCGAAGCCCCGAGCACTCAGACCAACAGTCCATTGTACTCTGCCCCCACCCTAACCGAACTTCTTCGTTGCTCTGATGAACCGAAGAACCTCGGCTAGGGGTCGAGGACAGATCTCTCCCATCCTCAATACGTCAGCGCCGAATACAGCGCACCGCGCTTGGGAGAACGCGGGACACTCGCAGAGAAAGTGCTCTACGCTGTCCTCATCCTCCCCGCACGACGCGCATGTAGGATCACTGACGATTCCCAGGGTATGTAGATGTTTGCCACATGTACTATGCCCTGTTACAATCCCTACAAGATTCCTGCATTCTCTCCTGTTTAGTTTCAAGAGAGTTTCTGCAGTGCCCTTATCGGGACGACCTATAAAGAGTTTGGTGTGTCTGCAGGTTTGTAACATGGACCATCTCTGCGCATGGATTTTCTCCATGTGTCGAGTTATCCAGTCTTTCACTATTGCAGAATTCACGCCAATTTGTGGTTCCGGTCCAAAGGGGCTGCTTTTCGCGCCTTCCTTTGCTAGGCTATCAGAGTTTTCGTTACCCTCGATGCCTTGATGACTAGGAACCCATATAAGAGAGACTTCATTGTAGCGAGCTACCGACTGCAGTCGTCTCTTACATTCCTGGACAATTTTCGAGCGGGTGATTGGATTTCGTAGTGCTGCGAGCGCGGTTTTGCTGTCGCAGCAAACACCGATCTTCCTTTCACGCCATCTCTGATCAATTATCCAGTTTGTCGCACTCAGAATAGCGATGATTTCCGCTTGGAAAACTGACGCAAAATCTCCGAGAGGATATGAGTGTTTGATTTCTTTGCTCAAACACCATCCAGCGCCCGTACCGGTAGAGGTTTTCGAGCCGTATGTGTAGAAGACATGGGAGAAACTCTCCAGTAGATGGTGTTGGTTTTCCCAGTCCTCTCTATTCGGGATTTCAACGTGATATCCCCTATCGAACAGTGTTACCGGTGGCATGTCATCCGTTGGCATACTGTACGAGTCACAGTTTTCCTGGAGCCTTCGTGATAGATCACCATGGCCGCTTCTGTGGTTGTCGTGCCAGAGTCCTTGTCTCTTCAAACGACAGACTGCCTTCATTGCTTCTTCCTGGATTGTGATGTCCAATGGTCGCAAGTTGAGCATTGCGTTGAGAGCCGCACCAGGCGTGGAGCTGAAGGCCCCAGTGATCCCTATGCATGCCTCTCTTTGTAGTCTGTTTAGGATCGTACAGGTAGATGTTTTTCCTGTTCTGATCCACCAGACCACAGACGCATAAGTTATGATGGGTCTAATAACAGCGGTATATAGCCAGTAGAACACCGCTGGTCTCAGACCCCATGTCTTCCCAAAGGCCCGCCTGCATTGCCAGAAGGCATTTAATGCTCGGGCGGATTTTTGTTCGACATGTGGTCTCCACGTGAGCTTGCTGTCTAGGATTACTCCCAGATACTTGACCTCAGTGGAGAGTTGGATTGTAACACCCTTTAGTGTTGGAAGTTTAAGGTTATTCAGTTTTCTCTTCCTAGTAAACAATATAAGTGTCGTTTTACTAGGGTTCACTGATAACCCGTGCCTCTCGCACCAGTTCTGGATACTATCCAAAGTCTTCTGCACTTTATGGCAAATTATCTTTAGTGAGTAGCCACAAACCAGTGCACTCACGTCATCGGCATAGGCCTGCGCGTGTACGTTGTGAGTCTGTAACTCATCCAACAGCGAGTCTACTAGAAAGCACCATAGCAGGGGCGACAGTACGCCTCCCTGGGGACATCCTCTGCCTACCTCAGCCCTGGTATCGTCCGCACCGTCCGCAATTAGTAGTCTCTGTGTCAGCATGGATTGTATCCAACGTACTAGTACGTTGTCCACCCCATGCGCTTTGGCTGCGTTACACAGGGAGGAGAAGGTGGCAATTATATTAAAAAAAGAAAATATTCAGAGCATAGATGTGATCGCCTGCAGCTTTGTCCTACTTGTTGGGTTTTTTGTTTCTTTTTGGAAGTGTCTATTCACACGGCCAGAGTGGACAAGAGTGCGCGATAGAGTGGATGAGAGTGGACCAGAGTGACGTATTTAAATTTAAAACATGCCATGCTAGCAATGTATTGAGCTTACCTACTACAATTACATTTCTTACTGATATTTACCTTTCAGGAAATACGCAATGGCAGAAAATTTAGATTTTACAAAATATTTATGCAGACAGCACTCTCAACCGCTCTGGGCCACTCTCATCCACTCTATCGCGCACTCTCGTCCACTCGCCGTGATTGTACTTTAACAAAAAATGTTTATTAAGCGATTAATTTCAAAATGGCGGCTGTGTAGCGTGTATCTCAAAACTACATTTTTTAAGTTGGCCGGAAACATAACCTAAGGGGGAAGGCCACTGTGATGGTTAAAAAAAAAATGTTTTTCCATCTTAAATTAAAGTTTATATATTCAAAAATATGTGCAGAAAATTTCAGGTCAAAATTTCAAAAATTGACAGAGTTGCAGCCATTTTAGTATAGTAGTAGTAGTAGACCGACTGTTTTCCGCTTGACGTCACGATGAGAATGGCACGCCCCTAAGTCCCTTGCTCAAACGTATTTATCAATAGATGACTTATTGGGGTTCTTTTCTTCGAATTTCTTTTTTTATTGCTATATAAATATATTGTTCTATCTATATATATAAAAATGAATTGCTGTGCGTTAGTATCGCTAAAACTCAAACACGGCTTGACCGATTTCGATAATTTTCGAAAATTCGGGATACCCCAGAGGAAAAGCCGGAAAATCGAAAAAATCGAAATTTCCGTTTTGTAAAGGAAGCGAATTTTCCAACTTCAAGGATTCTTTATGAAAAAGGCAATTGGAGGTTTTCGGGGTCGCAGATCTCGAGCTTGCATTCAAAATTTTGGAATTCAAGATGACGGATCCAATATGGCGACCGAATAAATTAAACTGCAAGGGATTTCACGGAAAATCCGAACTTTTGTTTTTGGTTTGGGTTTTTGGGGTCACTGATTTTGAATCTGCTATTCAAATTTCCAAATATGAAACCACCCCCACCCCGCTGGGCGATATAGGAGAGGGGGTGCAGTAAGGAGGTGGTGTAAAATGAAGAAAACTAAATTTAATAATACTGTTGGAAAATATCTAAATCATGTTCAAAACGCAAAAAGGAAAACGCGGGGTCACATAGGAGAGGCGGTGGTGCAGTAGGGAGGCGTTGTAAAATTAAGGAATACAAATTTAATAGTATCCCGGGAAACGCCGGGTCCGGGCAAGCTAGTTGTTATATAAATGATAGCGAGAAAAACTAAAAACTTTAAACACGTTTTTCTAGAAATGACTTTTTCCAAACTGGTCGCATCGATAACTCGGTTAATTATTAACCGATTTTCAAATTTTGCAGTGGCTATGGTTAAGCGTAGCCGATGTAAAAAATTTTAATTTTTACTATTTTTTAGGCTGTTTTGAAACAAAATAAAAAGGTCGGTCGAAATTATGGAAAAAATGTTCAATTGGTGGTTGTGAAAAATCAAAATAAAAAAAATCGGCTACGTACAACGAAAACTACATTCATATAGATTATAATGAACTTTTATTTTGTTTTGCTGATAACTTGTTCTTGAATAATCGATGCGATCATGGAGGGGGAATTTTTTGTTTGGACTCTACGGCAACGCTCATAACTTTAAAAATATTTAATATTTTTTAATAAAAATTTATGTAAATATTGGTCAATGTACACTTTATAAAATAATAAAAAAACGATCCTGATATTCCTTTATTTTCGCGGTCAAAAAAATTCCCAAAAATCACTCATTTTTTCACCCGTCACAGTGGCCTTCCCCCTTATCCAATTTTCAACCGATTCACATGAAATTTTGAACATATCTTGAAAAATACATTGTCTATGGAAATACGTTGCATACTTCATATCTTATTAACAATTATCTGATGATTTTTTAGGCCAATTTTTCACTTTCCACTTTGGAAGTGCGCCATTTGGCCAAAAATTAATATATCGAAAAAAAACCTACGTACTTCTATAGCAGTTATTGTATAGAATAAAAAAAAAAGTCACTGATATCTATATATATAAAAATGAATGTTTGTTTGTATGTCGTTTATAGAATCGTAAACTATGCATTTGATCATGTGATGATCTTTAGCAAAGTTGTTGTGCATGAGCCCACGAAGGTTTCTGAGGTGGTACGACCAATTTTCGACAGATGGCGCCACTGTCAGGAAGAAGAAGAGGAAATTTGTTGTAATGCGTGTGCCATGTTATGGGTATCGTTGGAAACGGGAGATAGTGTGGAATGTGTTGGTGGAAGAAAGGTTGATGAAAAGTGTGAAATGTGGGAATTATTGGTGAAAACGTGTTTTTGTTGTGGGGGAGGGGTGGTAGTGATACCCCCAGAAGTGTATCTCAGGGGTAGGAAGAAGAAGCACTATAGGAAATTGGGCCGGGTTGGTGAAAGTTGGTGAAAATAGTGAAAACTTGGTTTTTTCGGTGAATGCCGACAAAATTGAAACGGCTGTACAAGCAAAGTGTGTGCATGAATTAGAATAATTTTTTCACCAATCAATAGCTAAGGAAGCAGAGTCATCTATATATATATAAATGAATCCCTATTTCCCTTGGTCACGCCATCACGCGTGAACGGCTGGACCGATTTCGTTAATTCAAGGGATTTCCCTGAAAATCCGCACTAGGGAATTTTCGGGATCACAGATTTCGAATCTGTTATTCAAATTTCCTAATATGAGACCACCCCCCACCCCGCTGGGTCATATAGGAGAGGCGGTTGTGCAGTAGGGAGGCGTTGTAAAATTAAGGAATACAAATTTAATAGTATCCCGGGAAACGCCGGGTCAGGGCAAGCTAGTTTATAATAAATACTCTTTATTAGAATCTCGATTTATTTTGTAGTAATTTTGAAAAAAAAATATCTTCAAAATAATTATTTATTCGACCTCTAGAGTGGCCTAACCCCTTAAAGGACACAGTAGCTGGCCAAATTGAACAATTAAAAATAAATTCAAAATATTAAATCCAGAAGAAAAAAATGCGCCACAATCAATTTGAGTATAGTTTGTGTTTATTCATTTACAATTTGATTTTTGTATAAAAGATTTAAATGTTCAGTTCTAAAAACAAACAATTAATTGTAAAAATAAAAAAAAATAAAAATAAATTTATTATATAACTCGCAGTGTGTTATTGCACCTCCTTGTTCTTTTCCATCAATTTGCCCTTCTCACTGTTAAATAATCCAAAAAGAGGAATTTTTCAATAAAACGGAATTATAGTGTCGATCATCTTGTATTAAAAAAAAATTTCACTCGACAGTAACGGATTTAGCTAAATTTCTAGGACAGTCGACGTCACAACCGCGAAGTACTGCAATGTGGTATGATAGAAGTTGCATTGGAATTACAGTTAGCACTCCCTAAGGATAAATAATAAAAGAATAATGATATTTAGTGAAATACTGAAAATAAGTTATAAGACCGTACCTGGAGGCAATCAACGGTTCTTGGAATTTGAAGGAATTGTGATGCATAAGCCATTGTCTCCTCATCGCCTTCCTCGCAAATTAAAATTGGTCTACAATCACGAGCTGTGACCTGCTGTAGGGCATTCATGCATTTTATATAGACTGGATCCCGTAGGACAATCATAAGTACAGGCATCGAATCGTCTACAAGGGCTAGAGGTCCGTGCTTTAATTCACCGGCCATTATACCTTCGCTGTGCATATATGTCAATTCTTTCACTTTTAGTGCTCCTTCTAGGCATGTGGCAAAATTATACCCTCGACCCATGATCAATAGGGATTTGTGCTTGTAGAGATCTTTGGCGAGTTCTTGCACCTTACTGTCCAGCGTGAGAACTTTACGGATCAATTTGTCCAAATCGGAGAGTCCTTGAATGATTTCCTGTCGCCTCTGCTGCAGAGATATGCGATCTTCACTCATCACCAGGCCAAACATGACCAGTGATATGAACTGTGATGTGTAGGCCTTGGTTGATGCTACACCAATTTCAGGGCCGGCATTAATGTGTACACCGCAATGGGACTCACGGCAAATTGAGCTGCCCACTGTGTTTGTAATACCGACAATTAGTGCGCCACGCTGTTTGCAGTACCGCAACGCCATCAGAGTGTCGGCTGTTTCTCCCGACTGAGATATGAAGAAGCACACATCATCCCTGAAGATAGGGGTGTTTCTGTCTAGAAAATCTGAGGCCAACTCGACCATAACAGGCAGCTCGGTTAGCTCTTCTAGCAACTGTCTGGTTGCAACAGCGCTGTGGTATGATGTTCCGCAGCCGATCAGCATTAGGCGGCGACACCTCTTGATCTCGGGAATGTACTCCTTTATACCCCCGAGGATGATAGTGCCATTCACAAAATTGACACGACCTCGCATTGTGTTGATCACCGATTCGGGCTGTTCAAAAATTTCCTTTTGCATAAAGTACTCGTAGTTGCCCTTCATGATCTGCTGGATTTCCATTTTTAGTGTTGTAATCTCCCGGGCATGGGGATCGTCAAGACATTTCCTTAGCCTATGTATACTGAGAGCACCATCTTTCACAGCAGCAACATCGTCATCCTGAGAGTATCGTACGTTAGTTGCAGCATTTTATATAAATTACAATTATTATCCACCTCAAGGTATATCACCCTGTTCGTGTGCTCAATAACTGCTGATGCATCGGACGCAAAGAAGTACTCCACCTCCTTATCCTCAAGGGGCATAAACTCTGAGGTGGTTTCAGTTCGCGGTAAGACTGGAACATCACGAGCGGTGCCATGAGGGCGATGTTCTTTGTTAGTTTTTTTTTTCGTATTTTTTTTTTTTTTTATTTCATTGTGTGAAATTATTATGTTTTTTTTTTTTTTTTAATTTTGCAATAGCAGCAGTACACCGTGTACACCCAAATAATTCAACAGTAGCATCAGGCAGCAGCGGATCAGCAGCAGCAGAAACAACGATGAAATTTTATTTCATTTTTTTTTTTGCATGACAAAAAATTTAATTTTGTTGTTGTTTTTTCGTATTTTTTTTTTGTTATTATTTTACCGCATCCGTTTCGAATGTATTTTGAAAATTGTATGATTAAATGTTGAATCCGTCACCAAATTTTTTTTATTGTTGCAAAGTTTTACAATATATACAGCAGTTGCGTAGAATATCGTTGAATTTTTGTTTGTTTGTTTGTTAATTTTGTACATTTGTGAAATGATGAAAAGGAGTAAATAAATAAAATGTATAAATTAGTTGGGTAATGATTTTAAATTTTTATAAAAGTACAACTAGAACTACGACTAGAAAATAATATGAAATGGACTGAATTTTTTTTAATTTTTTATATTTTTTGTTGAAACACTTTACAGGCCACTGATGCCACGATGTTTTGTGATATACTTGTATGTATATGTAAGCGCATCAACGGTTCGTATAGTGTTAAACAATATATAGTACGAAAAATCGATCCAATTCACCTTCGTAGATTTAATAAAAATTTAAAACTCATTCTATCTTCCACCTTTGTTAAAAAAAAAATAATTATAAATATAAAATTAATAGCAGCTCTTTCTTTTAAACGATACAGAAATTGTTTAACTGCAGTTTAATATTTAAAACAAGTAGGAAATAAAAAAGAAAATAAATTTATAAAATAAAATAGAAAAAAAAATTAAAAAATAAAATATGAAAGTAAAGAAAAGTAAAAACAACTGCAGCTCCACAATTGCAGATGAAGCTTAAGAGAATATCCTCAATTGCAATTTGACAAGAACTTTTGTAATAACTAAAAAAAAAATAAAAAAAAAACATTTCCCTGCTGAATTTTAAAGCTATTCAAATTATTGTCACTATCAAACACACTTTAAAATCTTTTTATTTTGCACAAATTTTGGAGGATGAAGCAAAAAAAAAACCAGCTAAACTTTAATTCAAACAATGTGAAACATTGAATTAATAAAAAAGTTGAAATTTGACAAAAAGCCAGTGAGAAATTTCCAATTAAACAAAGTAGAATGGAAACACAATTAGCACACCATTTACCTCATACCATAAGACGTGAAAGGGGATCTTAAGATCATATCGTAATTTCATGTTTTGTTTTAGTTGTCCTCAACCATTTGATATTATATTTTGTTTTTTAAATATCTTTCACCAATTAAGTAACTTGCATCTAAAATTACGAAACAAGGTCATTTGTTAAAATAAAGCAGTTTCTTTTTTGTTTTTTTCTTCTGATAAAAAAATAAGAAAAAAAAACAATGATAATGGTTAGGAAATACATACATATGTATTCGCAAGGACATACACCAAAATTAGAGTTAATGTGTGAAGACATATTTTAAAACAATTAACTTTAAAATTACCTTGAGCATTGGCTGGATCAGCGTCTGTTTATTTCGGTGTGTTTATTGTTTCGATTGCATTTATTTTAAGATGCATTTATTTTTTACGTATATATAAGGAAAAAATAGAAACGAAACAAATGAGTTAAACGAAAACAGAACTTAAATATTTATTAAAAAAAAAAACATCAAATAATAAAAGCAAGTTGTGGACTAAGCGTGTTTAATTAACAGTTGTAATTTGGTAAAGTAATTGAATTTCGAGGTAAAATAAAATTTGAAAATATAATTCAAAGCCCCACATCAATTTTGTATAATATTTTTTTAAAATCGATTTTAAAACGTTTTTAAACAAAAATTCAATTACTTTTCTATGTAAATAAAACACTAAAGATTTATTAAAAATTATATAATACATAACGCGAAAATAAAACAGCAAATTCAGAAAATAAAAATTCAGTAAAAAACAGTAGTCATAAAATCGAAATATATATATAAAGCCATTAAAAGAATAAAAATTACGTTTAGTAAACCACACCATCAGAAAAGAAGAGAACTAAAGGATTTAACTACCTGCAGTTTGCTGGATATCGTCTGAGTGTTGGTAGATTTTTTTTTGTATATATATGGTATATATATATATTTTTTTAAAAACAAATGTAGGTACACCAGGAAACATTTAAAGTGTAATATTTTTGTTAAAAAACAATTCGAACACAGAGATAGTTCAAAAATAGTTTTATCCCATAAATTAGAAGTAAAATTAGATAAATTCGAGGTATTGGTGATTGGTGTAATTGTTGGAATCAGGACGGAAAGAACACAAATAGAAAGAAAAAAACAAATATAAATGATAAAAATAAAATTAAGTATAATCATTTTGATGTTAATAAGAAACAGTTAAAGTAAAATTATTGAGTTAAAACATTAGCACTTTAGGAACAGCGTGCTTTTCCCTATGGCAAACACAAAATAATTGAAAACAAAAAAAAAATGTTCAAGATTTCAAATATTGTGTTTATAATTTCAAGATAAATAAGACCCCTAGATTTGGAGAAGTTTTAACTCAAGAAAAAATTTAATAAAATAAAATAAAATAGTTCCAAGGTGGAAAATGAGAATTTTTTGAACTTTTAAATATATTAAATTGTTTAAAAAGCATATCATTTAAAATTTCGAATCATACACACCTTTTCCGTATAAAATTGGAATGTGATCAGTCGCTAAACGTGTTTTTGTTTTAATTCCAACTAAAAGTGGTGAGCCACGTCTAGCTGCAACGCATTCACCGGGAAAATGTTTTGATTTAAATGCGAGAGCAAAGGCACCTTCCTGTATAAAAATTTCTGTCAGATATTTTCATATTACAAAAAGCAAAAAAATTAAATAAAAATAAATTGTATCCTTTCTCAACAACGGAATAATAACTAACCAATTGTTGAATAACTTGTCCAACCAGCTCCCTAAATGAATACTGAGGGTGTTGATTGAAGAGATGATGTATCAGTTTTGCAATAACCTCAGTATCAGTTTCAGATTCAAAACTATATCCGCGTTTTTCCAAGAATGTTTTAACATCTTTATAATTCGTTATGATACCATTATGGACAACGACGAATGAATGATTATAGTCCGACCGTTGGGGATGGGAGTTCGTTTCTGATGGTACACCATGTGTGGCCCAGCGTGTATGTGCAATTCCAACATGAACTTCAACAGGTTGTTCAGGATCGGCATTATCAAACTCTAAAAATATTTAAATTGTTTTTTTTTTTGTTACAAAATCGTCACCGGAGAATAACTAAATGTTCACTTTAATTATTATAATATAAACTTACTCTCAGCTATCGCATCCTCAAGTACTTTGACCTTTCCAGAACGTTTCACCAACACTATGTCTTTTCCATCTAATGAATCAATGGCAACACCAGTCGAATCGTATCCACGATATTCAAGACGCTTTAAGCCGTTCACAAGCAAATCGAGCACTTCGCGACGTGTTTTCGGTGTTAGATAGTTCAAGTATGCGAAAATTCCTTTATAAAAAAAAAATATACGTGAAAAGTCACGCAGAAATCAATTAAATATCCTGAAAACATTTTTTTTTTACCCACCAAAACTACATTAAGCATGGGAATGAAACAAGCTAGCGGTTAGACGAAATTCAAATAATAATAACATAATAATATATCTATATGTATAAAAATGAATTGCTGTGCGTTAGTCTCACTAAAAGTCTAAAACGGCTTAACCGATTTCGATAATTTTGTTGTTGTTTTGTTCGCTATAATACAGGGGAGGTTTAAGCAAAAGGAAATTCGAGATACCCCAAAGGAAAAGCCGAAATCGAAAAAATTGAAATTTCCGTTTTGTATAGGAAGCGAATTTTCCAACTTCAAGGAATCTTTATGAAAAAGGCAGTGGGAGGATTTCGGGGTCGCAGATGTCGAGTTTGCATTCAAAATTTTGGAATTCAAGATGTCGGATCCAATATGGCGTCCAAAAAGTTAAACTTCAAGGGATTTCACTGAAAATCCGAACTTTTGTGTGTGGTTTGGGTTTTTGGGGGTCACTGATTTTGAAACTGCCATCAAAATTTCGGAAATCAAGATGGTGGATTAATATGGCAACCGAGAAAGTTAAACTTCAAGGGATTTCCCTGAAAATCCGAACTTTTGTTTTTGGTTTTGGTTTTTGGGGTCACTGATTTTGAAACTGCCATCAAAATTTCGGAAACCAAGATGGTGGATTAATATGGCAACCGAATAAGTTAAACTTCAAGGGATTTCCCTGAAAATCCGAACTTTTGTTTGTGGTTTGGGTTTTTGTGGTCACTGATTTTAAATCTGCCATCAAAATTTTGGAACTCAAGATGTCGGATCCAATATGGCGACCGAAAAGTCAAACTTCAAGGAATTTCCCTGAAAATCCGCACTAGGGAATTTTCGGGATCACTGATTTCGAATCTGCTACTCAAATTTCCAAATATGAGACCACACCCACCCCGCTGGGAGATATAGGAGAGGGGGTGCAATAAGGAGGTGGTGTAAAATGAAAAAAACTAAATTTAATAATACTTATGGAAAATATCTAAAAGATGTGCAAAACGCAAATAAGAAAACGCCGTGTCACATAGGAGAGGCGGTGGTGCAGTAGGGAGGCGTTGTAAAATTAAGGAATACAAATTTAATAGAGAAACGCCGGGTCCGGGAAAGCTAGTAATAAATAAATAAAAAAAATAATAAATAAAATATTTTGAATAAATCGCCACATGTTGATACAACTAGGTGAACAGATGCCACATCAACAAGAGTAGGTACTATCGGTGATTTAAAAAAAAATCGCAAAGGCCTGTTTTCCTTCGAGAAGTTCTTCAGTAAATTCAAAAAATAAAAAAAAGAATTATTTTTAGAATTATAACCGTAAAGTGAAATAAAAGTGAAAGGTCATAATCCACGGAGATATCCGGATAAACTACTTTCTGTAGAACTTTGAAGGCCATCTGGTTTTATAACCACCAGCACCAACAAGAGATTGTAATTTCCTTCATTTATTAAAATTTTGCACTATACTTGAGATTATCTCAATAAAATAATAATAAAAGTGATGTGAAACCGGTAGAATAAAAGTTTCAGGAAGAATGCTATCACCTGTTTGTGCAGACAGTTATGGAAATTAAACAGGTTACTTTTTATAAATACGAGTATATGACATTCTCATGATTAATGCAAGTTGTGAAAGGCCGCCTATTTTTGGTAGCATTCTAAAAAGTAGTTAATGAATTTACAAAAAAAAAAAAAAAAAACATAGGCACAAAATATACCTAGCTAACGTGCTAATTTTATTTCACCTTTCATCTTTTGAATTCTGAATTTGTGAATTGCTTGAAAATTCAAAACCGGTTTATAAATGCCCAAAAAAAGAAAATAAAAAAATATAAAAAATAAATAACATAAAATAAAATCGTCGTTTAACATTTAAAAATGTTAATTACGGAATAGGCAGTGGAAGTAATAGTGAAAAAAATTTCACACCAATTTCAAGTACAAAACCATTAAAAGAGGGAAAGGTGTTCGCCTGTGGAATTCGCTGTGGCAACTCTCAATATCACCGGGCGGGGGCATTGATTGCTAAGGTGGAAATTGCTGCAACAAAATGAAACGAACGACAACGGCTGCATTCTTTTTACCAATATGTTTTATATCATGCCTGAAGGTCAATAATTACATTTTACCACTTTTGATCTTGAGCAATTTGTAATGACCGTTAAACTGAAGAAAATTAACATTTTTACGTAAATTCCTTATGGTGCTTGCGTATAGAATTCATTGACCGGTATTTATGGCAAGGGAAATAAAATATTACAATTTTTAAAAATGTGCAATTTTCAATTAAGTTCAGCAATCGACTAATTTGGAGCCAGTTATGCAATTTCTGGCGGAAATTTTAGTTAGATCAAAAGAAATTACACGGGAGGCGGTCAGTAATTTCTCGTCGTTCTTCAAACAAGTGATAACTTATCAAAAACTAATTAGAACAACTAATAACAGTGTTGCGGTAAAGTTTAACAACTTATCAGATTGAGTGGAAATATCATTTCACTTTAAGCACCATCAATTAATCGCCTGGGCAAATTGAATTGAACAACGGCCAAGTACCTATGTATCTCCTCAATACGGCTGATTTTTCGAATTACTCATTAAGTGCCCTCTAAGTGTAACACGTATTCGGAAATTACTATAAGATATGCAATTTCCGGGAATTATAGGATTACTGATACTGATACCGATTTGGTACTCAGTACTGTCCGACAAGTTTGACTTTATGGAGCGGATGATGTAGGAAAATTATTTAAAAGTAATTCGAGAAATTTGGCATTGTATTTTAAAAACTAAAAATCAAAAATAAAAAAAAAAATAAAAAACGGCCAAAAAACATACGAAAACGTGCGAATAAGACAATAAAAAAACCACCTACGCTATGGAAATAATATCTATTACCACTTTAAACATTTTTTACTGCAATAACAATTAAATATTTTTTAAAGTAAAATGTACGTGATGAAATGCAATTCAATTCCATGCAAGACACACCCAAATTGCATCTCATGCTCTCTACCATAAGTAACACCAAATCGCAATATCGGTGGTATTCTATTCGGTTGTTGTGCAAAACAACTGTTACCAACATTTGACTTTATAAAAGCACCTCCCCTCAAACTAGATGAGCATCCGAAAAAAAAGGCGAAAAAAAAAACAACCAACCAACCAACAACGAAACATGAAAGTGAAAGTTGTTTTACCTACTCAAAATTATTACTGCATGCAATCTTTTATTTTTGGACAAAAAGTCGATATATCAAACAATGCCCACCCAAAAAAAAAAAAAAAATTAAAAAAAAAAATGTTATTCGAAATATTATGAAATCGAGTCTCACTTTTCATTAGAACGTAACATAAGATCGTGCGCAGGTGATGCAAATGAAATGATGAAATAATACACAGTACTTACCGCACATTGTCGCTTTCTTGAATTGGTTTACTGTTTGCGATAAGATTAAGATGCTCGATTAGTCCGCGGATGATCTTTCAGCTGCAAAAAAAAAACATTATGAGAAGAAAACGAATGTGAAGGAACTCACTGAGAAGAGCAAAAAAAGAAAAACCAAAGAAATCAACAATCAAAACCGCAAAAACAGAGTATTGAAAATTTTGCCACGTCCAAGTTGTTAAACAAAATATAAAAAAAAATAAAAGAAAAAACAATTGTTTTTTGTCATACGACAAAATTGACTGCATTTCTAGCAAGCGGTATTTTTGTAAATTTTTTTAATCAACAAATGAGATAAAATAAAGTAAAAAATAAATCGTTCGTTAGGATGTGGTGATAACAGCGCAAAGCGGATGTGCTTTGGTACATTGTTTTATCAATTAAAAACCATTCACGTTTCACACAGGAATTAGCCGGAATTTTTGGCCTAATATTGTCCAAATACTTTTCATTAATAATAAAATTAATTAAAAAAAAAAAGAACTATCACGGAAGAGGAATCACAATAAGAATAAATTATGCTGCACACTTACTGGAAAGGTCGACTGTGATAACTGCTAACGTTATTTTCGTTTACAAAATTTTGAACACTATTTTTTGACTTTCTTCTTCTCCTTATTACCTCAAAAATATATTTGTTCAAAAGAATTAACAAAAAAACTCGTTGATTTAACAATATATTGTACTGTACTGATAATCTGGTAAACTAACAGACAAGACACAATAACACCTTGCGAGACGGCGGAATTTTAAAGAGTGAATACGTTCCACCTGTGGCGAACGTTTGAACAGCACTGAAAAGCCGCTAAGGCAGTGCTATGCTGGAAACCTTCGCGGGTCTCCGGTATTATGTGCAGAAAACTCGTAAGAAAAGAAAAACATAACACAATGTGTTTCAAATGGCATTCCTTTTTTTTTTTTATTTTTTTTTTAAACAGGTGAACGGAGACTAGTAAGTAGGTATAATACATAAGTTGCATTGCAGCTTTCGTGATATTTGCCCCAAAACGTAGGCGCGCACGGTTTATCTATATCTCTTCGGAGAAGTTAAATAGTGTGGAGCAAAATCTTAGTAGAGTAGACAGGTTGGTAGGGAAGTGATCTGGCTGAGGTGTTGCTAAACGTGGCATTATATGCAAATGGTAAAAAGAATAACAAATTATTCGCCTCAGGCAGGCAAATTTTAATGCCAGTCTAGTAAGCCCCACCGGAGGCGGATTCATGATGGATGGTCGTGTCAGGAGGAACGACTTGGAATATCATTGGCGCCCTCGAGCAATTTTCACACTGATGCCCTTCTAAAGTCAGAATTACTATTAGATGTCTGATTTTAAAAGTTCCTACCCTTGATCGATATTTCGAAATATTGTTACAAAACTTTTTGTAAATTTCGTAAGAACCAATAAAACAACTTTGCCTGGGTGTATATTTCTATAAGCGCTCCAATTCACAATTTTGTCCGGTTTATCCTGTTATCCACCACTTTACAGATTACTGGTTTATTTTTTTTTGTTTTGTTGTAATCTCAAGTTTTTCTGCAAATACTTCTTTTCTGCATTGTAACCCTGACCATCGAATGGACCACAAATGAGGCGTCAAATATGCTCTGAGCGTAATTATTTCTGAAAACTATCGCATATGTAATTTATAGCATAAATCCAAAATCGCGACAACAAAATTTTATATTGGCTCTTAACACAGGGTGTATCAGTTAATGTAGGACAAAATTATAGACGTGATAAATTTCACCTATGCAAACCAAAAGTCGTATGGAAGTAGGGGGGAAAGGATCTCAACCGTTTTCGAGTTACAGGGTGATTCATAAATTTGGGACGGATATTATTAATTTATTTTTATCATTTGATCTACACAACGCAGCGACATCAAACTAACGCTAAACAACTGGTATTATGTGCTTTTCAAAAATGCTACTAATGTTAACCTGTCTTTGCCACCGCAGGTACAGTTACTTGCGAAAGTGTAAAAAAGCTCCTAAATTTCGTAAAATTCATGTAATTAACAGGCGGGCTGAAAAGTTCGTAGGCTAGCATAGAAAAAATTATTTTTTTGATAGAATTTGATTTTATTATTCAATATAGTTCCCTTCGAGGGCGATACAACGATTATAGCGGTCATACAATTTTTCGATACCATTTTTATAATACGATTTGTCTTTAGCCTCAAAATAGGCTTCAGTTTCGGCGATCACCTCTTCATCGGCGTAAAATTTCTGTCCAGCGAGCATCCTCTTGAGGTCTGAGAACAGAAAAAAGTCGCTGGGGTCCAGATCTGGAGAGTACGGTGGATGCGGAAGCAATTCGAAGCCCAATTCATGGAATTTTGCCATCGATTTCATTGATTTGTGACATGGTGCATTATCTTGATGAAACAGCACTTTCTTTTTCTTCAAATGAGGCCGCTTTTCCGCGATTTCGTATTTTAAACGCTCCAATAACGCTACATAATAGTCGCTGTTTATGGTTTTCCCTTTTTTAAGATAGTCAATGAATATTATACCATGAGCATCCCAGAATATTGATGCCATAACCTTGCCAGCCGACTTTTGCGGCTTTCCACGCTTTGGAGTCGGTTCACCACGTGCAGTCCACTCGGCTGACTGTCGATTGAACTCTGGTGTGAAATGATGGAGCCATGTTTCGTCCATCGTCACATATCGACGCAAAAATTCGGATTTATTACGACTGAACAGCTCCAAACACTGCTTAGAATCATCGATCCGTTGCTGTTTTTGGTCGATTGTGAGCTGGCGCGGCACCCACTTTGCACAGAGCTTTCGCATATCCAAATATTCATTCACGATATGACCAACACGTTCCCTTGATATCTTTAGGGTCTCAGCTATTTCAATCAACTTCACTTTACTGTTATCAAAAATTATTTTGTGGACTTTTTTGATTTTTTCCTCGGTAACAGCCTCTTTGGGGCGTCCACTGCGTGCATCGTCCTCGGTGCTCATTTCGCCTCGTTTAAATTTAGCAAACCACTTTTCTACGGTTGATTTTCCTGGTGCACAGTCCGAATAATGTTTATCAAGCCAAACTTTGGTGTCAACAGTATTTTTTTTCGCCAAAAAGCAATGCTTTATTAACACACGAAATTCTTTTTTGTCCATTTTTTGCAAAGTAACAAAAGTTCTTTCACTCAAAATGCTATAACTCAGATACTAATAGTGCAACAGCTGTCAAATTTATACACGCGTCTTTTGAAGGTTAGGACTAACTAGAAATCATATGGATTTGATACTATCTGCCATCTATGTGTTAGCCTACGAACTTTTCAGCCCGCCTGTTACTACACCTCTTTTTTATTTTTATTTAATTACCCATCTTATTGCCTTTCCAAGGGGGTACAACCCGACTAGGTAGAGAAAGGTTATACACAATTATACGTAGAAAACCATATGTGGAATTTTAAATCTTTGTTTTTTTTAAAATTAAAATTTTGTAACGTAGTACCATTAATTGTAATAAGCATTTTGGGTTTCTGCATATAATTTTGTATATCCATTCTTTACCTGGACATGTTGTACCTTCTTGTAAAGGCAACAAGATGAGTAATTCAATAAAAATAAAAAAAGGTGTGCGTTAATTATATTAATTTCGGAGAAAATGTGGGAGAAACGTAAATTTTATGAAATTTTTGAGCTTTTTTCACTTTTGGAAGTGACTGTACCTGAGGTGGTGGAGTCATATGAATATCTTTGGAAAGCACATTTAGATAGTAATTGTATGGCGTGAGTTTTATGTCGCTGCGTTGAGTAGATCAGAAGATAAAAATAAAATAATGATGTAAATCCCAAATTTATGAATCACCCTGTAACTTTAAAACGGTTGAGATCTCCTCCCCCATACGATTTTTGTTTGGCTAAGTGAGATCTATCACATCTGTAATTTTGTCCTACATTAACTGAAACACCCTGTATACCGTTCCAAAATTAGTACCTATAAATTATTGGCAATTATAAACAGAAATAATCGCACTTGGTAACACTGGATTGAGAATGTTTTGCCTACTGCTTTCCAGTATGATATTTTCCTTGTTTAGATATTTTTTCGGCTCAAAAATATTTCTGAGTTTGGAGCTTCGATTTTAAGTTTATGGTATTTAGAAGAAAGAGACAGCCTTAACAACCTAGCTCAACCTAAAGCTTTAGTGTGTTTACTCCAGTCACAAAGAGCAGAAGTGGATAAGATGGGAGAATTTAGTAATTTAATGTACGCCGCTATAATTGTTAAGAAATTTCTTTTTTTTTATAATAAATCTAAACTTACCGCAGGCTTGCAGAAGAGATAAAATCAAAACGTCTCACAATAAGATTTCTAACATAAAAAACTGATTCACTTTGCCAATTTAATTAATTTGCGAATAGTATAATAACAATAAAAATATATTTAACAACTACACAACAATGCTTTCAACAAAATTAAATACTTGTTTTTAAATAGAAATAAATATCTTCATCAAAAATGACATGACCGCGAAATATATCATAACTGGAGAGAATGTAAATAATGCCAGATGATATTTCAGAATGTAAACAAAATAGAAATATTGAAAATTATTGAATAAAACCACATCCGTTCTATCGACAACCGGCAGAATTAATTACTTTTAATTAACACAGATGTAAGAGAATAACATTTTCTTGCAAAACTAAACAAGATTTCATCCCGGCAAATGAAGAAAACACCCGTAGCCACGCATTGTAAGTCACATTGACATTGAGCATTTTTATGTTTCGCATTTCGTTTGATTCAGTTAGTTGGAAATGGTCCAGTACAGTACCGTTAAACGCCTCTTCGAACAGCTTAGACAATTTCGGAATAGAAAATCTAATTGGAATTTTCATCATATACCGATTTTTAGATATTCGGAAAAAAAAAATCAGAAGTGGGATTTATCCAATTGTCTCAGGATTCTTGTCTTAGTCCAGTCAAATGGTCGGAAAAATGAGGGCCAGCTGTGCATTTTGGGTAGGCTGCGAATTTTTATGTTAATCTGTTGGGGGGGGGGGGGGGGGGGGGGGGGTCGATGTGGTGTATAAAACTGAGTTTTCGGGATTCTACCCCTTCCCATTTGTACGCCATCTTGAAAATAAGTGTGTGAGCGGTTTTTCATGATATCTCACGAACCGTCACTCGTACGAAAATACTAAAAGGACATTTTTTACATCTTTTTGCAATAAGATGCTCTTGGAAAACGCCCTAATAATATTTTTTTTTTTTGTAAAATTGAAAATAGAAAAGTTATAGCGTCCCAAAGAATTTTTGATCAAATATTTTCACCTTTTCTGGCTTCTAACTTGTTTATTATTAATTTTACGTGAAAAAATAATTTAATAAAAATTGTAGAGGATTTGATTCTCTATAACAAAGTCTCTTTTTAGAATTTCCGTACGAGTAACGGTTAACGAGATATCGCTGTAAACCGTTGTAAAATTACCATTTTACTGGACTGTCTAGAGAAGAAGAAGAAGTTTTTATAGGATAAACTCTTAAACCGATAGACGAAGGATGTAAAATTTTTAATTTGACTGGTCCAATGTCCGTTCAACGTTGATCAGCTAGGGATTCTATAAACAACAATTAATTAGTCCATTTTTAATAAATATAGGACATTTATTTTGTTCTGTACATTTAACTTTTGTTATTTAAATAAAATAAATTTTTTTTTACTGCTTTTCACTGGTGATGCCGAGTTTCTTTTTCAATGATTCGGGCATTTCTGGTGGTGGTGGTCGTGGCATTCTAAGCCATACCTTAACAGCATCATAAATAAACCATTGTGCAGCCGTTAGTGTACCAATCATCACAATCCTGGGCATTAAACCACCCCACAAACCTGTTATGCAAAATTATAAAATAAAATTTATAATAATGATAATAATAAAAAAAAACATTATGTCACCCTTACCTATCCAGCCCAATTTCTTTGCAACATCAAAAGCAGATGCACCCTTTTCCTGATTTAATTTTGATACAACTGTATCAGCTGGATGAGATACAATTGCACAAAAGACACCAGCAATGTAACCAGCAGCAAATGTAACAACAAGTTGTTCACCTTTGGTACATTCGGCACGAGGTTTTGGCACAACGAACCTTTGTAAAAATTTTTTTTAAATATTACCAAAAAAAAAAAAATACGTGTATGTTTTGGTTTAATTCGTATACGTACTTGTAGAGCAATTCGAGAGTCCTTTCAAAGCAGGCAAACTTCATCATTGTGTATGGAATTTGTCTCATCCAGAGCGGCACGAGACCCTTATAAAATGCCGCAATACCCTCCTGTTGGTTCATTTTCGGCAAAGCTTCACGTAACGTATTGGCAAAACCAGGCGTAGTTTGAATTTTCACTTTGGCCGCCTCCATGGGGGATAGGGCAATATCAGCAAAAAATTCAGCTGATGCTGATGCGGCCAAGTACAGTGATGTCCTCCATAGGTATGAATTCTCCTCACCGATCAAATTCGAATAGAATACTTTAAATATTTCATAGAATCCAAATTTGCATAGACCCTGCATTGAGTATCCAATGAATGTTGGTGCCCAGCCCCTCGACAATCCAGTAACACCATCCTCAGCCAGTGTGATGCGGAAACCGGTGAATACGCTTTTATATTTAGCCGGATCGACTTGTAAACGACATTTAACTAAATCAAGTGGTACCACCATAGTGTGTGTGGTACCGCAGGAGATAATACCACCAATACCGCAAAGGGCGAAATATTTCATTGAACCAAATTCGCAGGAATCTGCATAATTGAAAATTGATTTTTTATCATTATTTCGCATTTCTAAAAATATTATTTAAAAATATATTTTAACGAACCGCCTTCACCAGTTGTGGCGGCAGCCATTATTTGCCTATTTGGCACTAGACTGCTATTCCCACCGGACGTTGGTTTTGGACCCTCGATGACGGCATCACAGTGAGCTGCTGTGATTGGGCCCTTGAAGGGTGAATTCTGTGCCGCTTCAAACAGTGAGCTAAACATTTTTACTGGGAACAGACTAAAACACAAGAAATATAAAATTAAATTGTTTCATAATATTTGCCTCTTGCTTAGTAGTAATACTGGACAATTTTTAAATCACAACTGCCCCCAATATCAGATTATTTTGCACTTAAAGTTTTGCAGTAGATTTTCCCACACACATTATGCAATGTCAGAAAAAAAAAAATATTATTTAACAAAATCTTACACAATTTTATTACTCTAGGTGGGTATGATAATTATTTTTTTTTGTTTTGGCGGGACAACATCTGCACAAGTGAGAACAAGAAATGAAATCTCTGTAAGAAGCATTGACTTTTAAAATCACTAATAAGATGATATTGCAAAAAAGTAAAAAAAAATAATAAAGAAAAAACAATTTTTGGATGTGTGCCAAAAATGTTTTGTAACAGTTACATGAGATCTTATCTTTCTCTGTCTTGAATGGGAATATGATTGCATAATTATTTTGTTTATGGAACAATTGTAGTTTTGCCTAATTTTACAAAAATAAATTATTTAGAAATGAATAATATTTTTTTTATTATATTTTTATTTTAAATCACTCAAAACGTGATATTATTATTTAAGAAAATATCACGTGCCATCACATTTGCGGTGAAAACAAATCAATAACTCCAGTTATCTCTTCACAAAAACGGAAAACTTACATTCAATAATTAATTTCTTTCACAAAATCTGATTTTAGTTAACGGGAAAGTAAAATAATAATAATAATAATAAAAATGTTCGGGAGGATCTTATCACGTCCGGCTTTATTTTTTTTTTTTTTTAAAGTTAATCGTCCAAACGTTCGGAGCTCACTGCCTTATGGTGAACATTATTTTAATTGCGAAAGGATCAGCAAGATGAAAATTTTCACCACAAAGCACATTCACACTATACGTATTAAGAAAAGTTGGATATAATGAAAGCAAACGTAACATTCTTCCCGTGTAAATGTATGTTAAGGGGGCAAATTTATATTTGGAAAATTTCATTTTATTTTTACTTTTTAAATCGTCACAACGTACAATGTCTAGTTCGTGCTCTTGCTTTATACGATATCAGTAGATAGATGGATGTAGTGGGAAAATGTTGTACTCACGTATTTTCCTTTTTCAAATTGATCCCAAAAAAAAAAAAAAATGTGATTTTTGCGTGATCATTTTCACGTGAATGATTTCAATGCTGACTGGGTTAAAGAAAGTTAACATTTTGACCTTTCAACGAGTTAATTGCCTAATTGAAAACTGGTTTAGTATCTTAAGAACATTCCATCGTTTTATAAACCGTTCAGAGTTGAGTGTGATATTTTTAAAGCCATCATTTAGCTATATTTAGCGCAGCCACATGGTTTTGCCTATTGTAGTTTTAGAACTATAACAACTAAACAACAAGAGTACATGAAAAATCAATTGGACTTTAGTCATTTTTTTTTGCAAAATCTTATTTGATGGTTTTTCTAAAAAAAAAGCTAATGGATTTTTCCTTCAATGCCTACTTACTTATATCTATTCCACCAAAGTGTGCTACTTTTAAAATGTAAGTGTCTATTCGTGCACTTCGTGTCCGTGTAATCTCTGAAATAAACCAGAACTACAAGGAAGTACACGGAAAGTACACAAAAATCAAGAAACCTCAGAAATCTTTGTTGCATTCGCACATCGCACAGTGGCCGATTTCCCGAAAAAGCTGGCCAAAAGTCGAAAAATGATAGGAATTACACAAAACTTCGCAATTTTATGTTTTTAAGGTCGCTGACCACGAATATGAAATTTGTTTTTCAAAATTCAAAATGGTGGGATTCAAAATGGCGGACGTCTACTACTCAAAACAATTCGATTTCAACAAAATTTGGTATGCTTTAGTTTTTGAGGTCGCTGATTACGAATATGACATTTTTTTTCCAAAATTCAAAATGGCGGATTCAAAATGGCGGATGTCTACTACTCAAAACAATTCGATTTCAACAAAATTTGGTATGCTTTAGTTTTTGAGGTCGCTGATTACGAATATGACATTTTTTCCAAAATTACAAATGGCGGATTCAAAATGGCGTTGATTTCAACAAAATTCTTTCTATATACTTTCTATACTTGCAGAAACACCCGTTACTGAACACGATCTGAAAACAGCCACTAGAAAAGCTGTTATCACTTTCAAAACGACGTAGTACAAATCCAGGTTTAAGCAGCGTGCCAGTTGATGCGTCGAAGAGAGTCACTTTGACTTGCTCTAATGCTGAATGCTTTACCAGTACATTACTGTTATTTTGCCAAAATGTGTAGAAAAAGGTTCTTTATGACATAGGATGGTAGTTTGAACAGAACGAAACAATTTTTTTTTCGACTTTTGGCCAGCTTTTTCGACAAATCGGCCACTGTGCATCGCCTTAAAACAATCTACGAGTATATACATAAAAATGAATTGCTGTGCGTTAGTCTCGCTAAAACTCAAAAACGGCTTGACCGATTTCAATAATTTTTTTTATTTTGTTCGCTATAATACGGGGGAGGTTTAAAAAAAAAAGAAAATTCGGGAAACCCCAAAGGAAAAGCCGGAAAATCGAAAAGAAATTTCCCTTTTGTATAGGAAGCGAATTTTCCAACTTCAAAGAATCTTTATGAAAAAGGCAATTGGAGGTTTTCGGGGTCGCTGATCTGTGTTCTGACCTGTGTTCAAAATTTTGGAATGCAAGACAGAAAGCTGTTAAAACTATAGGTTACGTCAATTAAAATACTTTTGAGCAAACCGCGTTCGTATGTCACCCATAGGTACCCAGTAATCCCGTTTAAAAGAATATAAAGTGAAAATCCAAGATAACATAGTGATACGTATTTCAAGATGGTTGCATGCTCCCCGAGGGGACTGGACTGTCCAATATGCCCACACTATGAAGGGAAATATTGCTTTTACGTGTTGTTTTGTGCTGATATAATAATATAACACAGACACGGATTCCGTGTACTGCTCCGTGTACATTCAATTTTACACGGAAAATGATTTTTTCTTTTACAAAATGGACACGGGCTCCGTGTACTTCCATTGATTTCCGTGTACACGAAGATCAGGCGGGCACAGAGTGAAATAAATAGACACTGCCTTTTCCTTTTACTAAACGGACATGAATTCCGTGTACTTCCGTTGATTTCCGAGTACTTGAAGATCACGCGGGCACAGAGTGAAATAAATAGACACTGCCTTTTCCTGTTACTAAACGGACATGAATTCCGTGTACTTCCGTTGATTTCCGTGTACAGGAAGATCACGCGGACACAGAGTGAAATAAATAGACACTGCCTTTACCTTTTACTAAACGGACATGAATTCCGTGTACTTCCGTTGATTTCCGTGTACATGAAGATCACGCGGGCACAGAGTGAAATAAATAGACACTGCCTTTACCTTTTACTAAACGGACATGAATTCCGTGTACTTCCGTTGATTTCCGAGTACTTGAAGATCACGCGGGCACAGAGTGAAATAAATAGACACTGCCTTTTCCTTTTACTAAACGGACATGAATTCCGTGTACTTCCGTTGATTTCCGAGTACTTGAAGATCACGCGGGCACAGAGTGAAATAAATAGACACTGCCTTTACCTTTTACTAAACGGACATGAATTCCGTGTACTTCCGTTGATTTCCGAGTACTTGAAGATCACGCGGGCACAGAGTGAAATAAATAGACACTGCCTTTACCTTTTACTAAACGGACATGAATTCCGTGTACTTCCGTTGATTTCCGAGTACTTGAAGATCACGCGGGCACAGAGTGAAATAAATAGACACTGCCTTTTCCTTTTACTAAACGGACATGAATTCCGTGTACTTCCGTTGATTTCCGAGTACTTGAAGATCAGGCGGGCACAGAGTGAAATAAATAGACACTGCCTTTTCCTTTTACTAAACGGACATGAATTCCGTGTACTTCCGTTGATTTCCGTGTACATGAAGATCACGCGGGCACAGAGTGAAATAAATAGACACTGCCTTTTCCTTTTACTAAACGGACATGAATTCCGTGTACTTCCGTTGATTTCCGTGTACATGAAGATCACGCGGGCACAGAGTGAAATAAATAGACACTGCCTTTTCCTTTTACTAAACGGACATGAATTCCGTGTACTTCCGTTGATTTCCGTGTACAGGAGGATCACGCGGACACAGAGTGAAATAAATAGACACTGCCTTTTCCTTTTACTAAACGGACATGAATTCCGTGTACTTCCGTTGATTTCCGAGTACTTGAAGATCACGCGGGCACAGAGTGAAATAAATAGACACTGCCTTTTCCTTTTACTAAACGGACATGAATTCCGTGGACTTCCGTTGATTTCCGAGTACTTGAAGATCACGCGGACACAGAGTGAAATAAATAGACACTGCCTTTTCCTTTTACTAAACGGACATGAATTCCGTGTACTTCCGTTGATTTCCGTGTACAGGAAGATCATGCGGGCACAGAGTGAAATAAATAGACACTGCCTTTTCCTTTTACTAAACGGACATGAATTCCGTGTACTTCCGTTGATTTCCGTGTACAGGAAGATCACGCGGACACAGAGTGAAATAAATAGACACTGCCTTTTCCTTTTACTAAACGGACATGAATTCCGTGTACTTCCGTTGATTTCCGTGTACATGAATATCATGCGGGCACAGAGTGAAATAAATAGACACTGCCTTTTCCTTTTACTAAACGGACATGAATTTCGTGTACTTCCGTTGATTTCCGTGTACAGGAAGATCATGCGGGCACAGAGTGAAATAAATAGACACTGCCTTTTCCTTTTACTAAACGGACATGAATTCCGTGTACTTCCGTTGATTTCCGTGTACAGGAAGATCACGCGGACACAGAGTGAAATAAATAGACACTGCCTTTTCCTTTTACTAAACGGACATGAATTCCGTGTACTTCCGTTGATTTCCGTGTACAGGAAGATCATGCGGGCACAGAGTGAAATAAATAGACACTGCCTTTTCCTTTTACTAAACGGACATGAATTCCGTGTACTTCCGTTGATTTCCGTGTACAGGAAGATCATGCGGGCACAGAGTGAAATAAATAGACACTGCCTTTTCCTTTTACTAAACGGACATGAATTCCGTGTACTTCCGTTGATTTCCGTGTACATGAAGATCACGCGGACACAGAGTGAAATAAATAGACACTGCCTTTTCCTTTTACTAAACGGACATGAATTCCGTGTACTTCCGTTGATTTCCGTGTACAGGAAGATCATGCGGGCACAGAGTGAAATAAATAGACACTGCCTTTTCCTTTTACTAAACGGACATGAATTCCGTGTACTTCCGTTGATTTCCGTGTACATGAAGATCACGCGGACACAGAGTGAAATAAATAGACACTGCCTTTTCCTTTTACTAAACGGACATGAATTCCGTGTACTTCCGTTGATTTCCGTGTACATGAATATCATGCGGGCACAGAGTGAAATAAATAGACACTGCCTTTTCCTTTTACTAAACGGACATGAATTCCGTGTACTTCCGTTGATTTCCGTGTACAGGAAGATCATGCGGGCACAGAGTGAAATAAATAGACACTGCCTTTTCCTTTTACTAAACGGACATGAATTCCGTGTACTTCCGTTGATTTCCGTGTACAGGAAGATCACGCGGACACAGAGTGAAATAAATAGACACTGCCTTTTCCTTTTACTAAACGGACATGAATTCCGTGTACTTCCGTTGATTTCCGTGTACACGACGATTATACGGATATTACACGGACCCAGGGTCCGGAAATAGACATTGCCTTGTAAAATAGCCACCGTGTACTTCTCATATACCGTATTTGTCTAAAAACCGAACATGTTGTTTTGAAAAATATTAAATCATTAGACATCATATTTTAAAAACAGTTTAAGTTAAATTAAGTTTGTTTCAATAATAGTTCAGTGTAAACTGCTAGGAATATCGGATGTTTTTAAATGGGAAAATATCAAGGGGTGGACAGTCTAAAGACCTTAAAGCAATTTTAAAAGCGTTCCCGCCAAAAGAAAGTTCGCCTTATCGAGCAAAATGTCGAAGAGAACATTATGTGGGCACATAATATGCGAGCTGTTAAGATGGAAAACATGCGGTGTTGTCGCTCTTAACATAAACAACATTACGGTATATATGCCTCGAAATGTACCCGTGTTTGTAATGCTTGTACATATTTCTTACCACATCAGTTTTGTAAGAAAAGAGGGAAATATGCTCTTTGCTGTATTTCCACATATCGTCTTATCATTTGCGAGACAATTTTATATTTGAATCTGACATTATATTGAGTTGAGTAGATACATTCCAGCCAATGGATTAGTCGTTGGGATTAAGCCAAGGTAACTAGTTGCGGATAATAAATACCGCAAATCTTTATAGTGGAATAACCTTGAAAAATCTCGTGTATAATAAAAATGGCTGAATGGCGAATAGTTGTGTTTGAGTTTCATGCAAAAAAGTGTTGTGGTATTTTCAATTATTTATTTTCCATTCAGTTTTCTGGATAGTGCAATGATAAAATAAACAAACAAAAAATATAATTAGTAAGAAAAAGTGAAGGAAGGAATTTTCCACTGCTGCTGGCTTCTCATTTCTTTGTACACCTTTCGTATCTTTTCACCTGGAGCTGCAGGTTTTCCCCATAATATTGTATTTTAAGAGTGATGCTCTAAATATGGGCGTGCGGGCAGTACGATAGTTCGATTTTTAGTGTATTCAATTATTAGAGAAGTGTTTTAACGGAGCCCTACATCATGGATGATAATATCGTAGGATCGGCTAGCATTTTGCATCTTGGGGATGTTGTTTCCCTATATGCAGAAGGTACTGTTTGCGGCTTTTTAAGCACTTTAGGGTGAGTAGTTTTGTCTAAAAAGAAAAACAAACAAAGCCAACAAGTTAAATGCAATGATTTCACTTTTGATAATTTCACAGCCTGGTAGATGATAGAACTGTTGTTTGTCCAAAAGCCGGTGACCTGTCTTGTCCACCAAAAAAATTTCGAGGTACAATTTAATTACATAATAGCTGGATTTGTACTAGACTCAATTATATTTTATTTCTAAATTTCGTACAGACTGCCTAATTAAAATATGCCCTATGAACCGATATTCTGCTCAAAAACAATTTTGGAAGGCTGCTAAACAGAGCGCCAGCTCAAACACTGACACGAATCTCTTAAAGCGGCTTCATGTAAGTCACAAGTCACATATACCTGCTTTTACCTTTTGGGAAGGTAAAAAAAATTCCTCTCTTTAAAATTAATTCCAGCATGCCGCCGAAATTGAAAAGAAGCAAAACGAGTCGGAGAATAAGAAGCTCCTCGGCACTATCGTCCAGTATGGGAATGTTGTTCAGCTGCTTCATTTAAAATCGAATAAGTACCTAACTGTGAACAAGAGACTGCCATCACTTCTCGAAAAGAACGCTATGCGTGTTTATTTGGACGCAAACGGCAATGAGGGCTCCTGGTTCTATATAATGCCATTCTACAAGCTCCGATCGAGCGGCGACAATGTTGTTGTTGGCGACAAGGTCATCCTAAATCCTGTAAATGCTGACCAGCAAAATTTACATGTTGCCGCCAATTATGAATTGCCAGACAATCCAGGTTGTAAAGAAGTGAATGTCCTCAATTCATCGACATCATGGAAAATTACACTTTTCATGGAGCACAAGGAAAATCATGAGAATATCCTTAAAGGTGGCGATGTCGTTCGACTATTTCATGCCGAACAAGAGAAATTTCTCACAATGGATGAGTACATGAAGCAGCAGCACGTTTTCCTTCGAACAACTGGACGAACGAGCGCTACAGCTGCAACCAGCAGTAAGGCATTGTGGGAAATTGAAGTTGTCCAACATGATTCGTGCCGTGGAGGTGCTGGTTATTGGAATTCCCTTTACAGATTCAAACATCTAGCGACTGGCTCCTATTTGGCCGCCGAACTCGATTCAGATAATGCGGATTATGAAGAAACAGGTAAATTAATACCGCTCGCTAAAGTACACCTATTAATAGCGAAACATAGATTACATAAAAAAAAACAGAAGGAGAAATTTTCACCTCGAATCTTATGTTGTCGAAGTCAGTGAGAGAGGACTCTTATTAGAAATTCGTCCTTATTCCAGTACAGGACTGTTAAAAATTCAGTTGTGAAATTTTGCTGTGAAGAAAAGGGTTTTTGCAGGATCCCCTAATTTCGATCGGTTCGCAAAAATTAATATAAAATACTGGACACAATAAATCATACACCTTCCATCACACGGAATTTTTCTATATAACTAAAATTTTTTTTATTTTTTTTGAAGAGGACATATTGGCTTCATATTAGGCCGCCACACACGGGACGGTTTTGTGCGTACAAACACGTGTTGAAACATAAGATTGACCGTGTGTGGGCCGTCCGGCCGTCCGTCTCTCTCTCTAAAATTTAGAGGAACCTTCTATATTTCGTTGCTGCAATCCGGCGTGAGAGAGAGAGCCGGACTCAAAATGCTTTAAGCTCTCAAGCTTGCGACGCTTCGCTTGTCGTTGCCGGATTCTATGGGGGCCTGCCTTTCGTTTGCCGTTGCCGGATTCCATCGAATCCTTCGCCTTCACCTTTGACGCAGAGCTTTGAGAGTTTTAGTGCAGCAAGAGCGACCCGAACCCATAGAATCCTTCGACGCATCAGCTGTTTATGACAATTCGAGACCAACCGTCAACTGGCGCAGTATGCTCCGAAGGTGAATTAACAAGAAATCTAGTACCAATTCGTCAAGAAACTAGACTAATGAATTCGGGAAAAACTCGGCACCCTCCAGGAAATCCAAACGAAGAAACAGGAAACCGAATAACTACAAAATCACAAAAGCAATTCACAGATATCAAATCTTTACTTGTCAAATAAACAGCTGATTCAACGAATCCCAACTGGCTAATCCCAACTTGTCAAAGCCCTCTCAGCAAAGCTCTCTCACGACGGTCTGCTGCAACGAAATTATTGAAGGTTCCTCTAAATTTCTCGCTGCAACGGGCTGAAGTTGCGTCGGCTATGGGTTAGCTCCCATATGAATGCATGTATACAATAGTTGTGCAGCGGCGGCGAAGGCGAAGTTTGACGGCGAAAAATTCTATGGGAGCCTGCCTTTAATTCTTTGCTGGAGCCTTTGTATTTGGCCACTTCATCGAGGGTCAGGCCACGAGAGCAGCGAAAAGTTTGTGGGCACCGACCTAACCAAAGGTGAGGCGTGAGAGAATTTCAATGTGGGGTGGGATTCCAAGATGCCGAGAGATTCTTAGAAAGAGCGTGGGTGAAAATACGAAAACTGGGAGGGAAATTCATAGAATTTTCGTTGGTGATGACGGACGGGTTGATTTTGTATGCAATATATGTATATATATGTGCTTAAGTAAGAGGAAATTCCTCAAACTTTGCTTCTATTCGACTGGCTTCGATCTGTATTACTTGTGATAGCAGGTGTATAATTTAATATTTTGTTCAGTACTGTATATATATATATAAATGAAAAAAAAATTAAGATTTTAAAGCCGGTAAAGGTGTCCTTTATTCTAAGCTATGTTTTTGCTTCTCCCAACAACTTCATTTACTTATTTTTCTTTTATCGTGACAACATGATAATTCAGGCCGAGAAAAACCTCAGAAATATCGATTAGTATCAGTCCCGTATTCGACTGATATCGCATCAGTATTTGAATTGGATCCAACAACAATGGCTCGAGCAGATAGTCTTGTCCCGCAAAATAGTTATGTACGCCTTCGACACCTATGCTCAAATACATGGGTGCATGCGACTTCGATACCAATTGATATCGATGATGATAAGCCAGTTATGTCCAAGGTATTGAAAAATTGTCTCAAAACGTAATTCAAGCAAAAAGAAAAATAAATATATATTGATAGGTATGCTGTTCCCCAATTAAAGAGGATAAGGAGGCTTTTGCGCTAATACCAGTCTCCCCAGTCGAAGTACGTGATTTAGATTTTGCAAATGACGCATGTAAGGTCCTTGCTGCGATGAGTGCTAAACTCGATAATGGGACAGTATCGAATAATGAGAGGCGATCGCTAATTGCACTACTGCAGGATATCGTATATTTCATAGCGGGTCTTGAGAACGAGCAAAATAAGTCAAAAGCGCTTGAGCTAACAATTAAGAATCCGATACGTGATAGACAGAAACTACTTAGGGAACAGTATATCTTAAAGCAGCTGTTTCGGATACTGCAGGGTCCATTCCAGGAGACCTCCAGCGGTGATGCACCATTTTTGCGACTTGATGAGCTTAGCGATCCAAAAAATGGTCCCTACAAAAATATATTTCGGCTCTGCTACAGAATCCTCCGGCTCAGTCAGCAGGACTATAGAAAAAATCAGGTAAATCTAGCCCCTAGCTACACTGTATTTAAATATTTTTCATCGTTACTAGTTTCACTTTAAATGAAGCAAAACCTGTTTCTGACGAATTTATTCTTGTTTTCTTCTTTTTTTTTCTTTTTTACTGTGCAACCCTTTCCGGTAGTGATTATTTGAAATGAAGAAATTTGTTTAAAATAAAATTTATTCGATGTTTCTGTAAAAAAAAGGATTATAAAATTACGAACTCGATCACAATTAAATATGAATTGAAAATATTTTGCACGACTTCTGTATACTCGAGAAAATTACTAAATATTTTGGCTGTGCTCTATATTTTTCGATGTGGTAGACAAAAATGTGTTTATGTGCCCAAAAGTAAGTTGAGAAGATTGTTTTCTCCATTTTTCACATTTGTTTGAATCCGTTTGTTTAACTAGAGTTTTCAGTTTTTGTCACAGAAATGAAAAGAAAAATGGTTTAACCTAATATTTTTTTTGCTTATTTAATTATATTCCCAATTATGCAATGATTTCTTTAAAAAATTGCAAACAAAATTTTCCTAATTATTTTAAATATAAAATTCAATTCAAAACATTCTGCTTAATTTTTTAGTTGCAGCTTTTCAAATTTAATGAAACTTCAGCCCCTTTGTCTGGTACTTGGGAGTCATTAATTATTTTCTGACAAAGATCATATTTATTTTTACCCCCCCCTTGTTGTTTTCAAAAATCTCACTCACAAACTCTCAACCCTTGAACAGTCGCGCCTCATACCTATCCAAATCAAATGGATGCCTTTCATTAATACCTTCAAAGATCGAACCGAACAAGTACTTAACACCTTTCAACTGCTATAATTGATTTGTTTGTTCTATTATATTCAACTAATTAATTAATCAATTGATAAAAAAAACTAATTGCAATTAATTTTATTGAACTTAAGATTAATAGTAGTTTGCAATTAAAGCACTTAATTGCCACTTGAAATTAATTTAATCATAACTAAAAATTCAATCGTCAATAGCAATTAATTTATTCAATTTTAAATTGTATTATCAATTAAATTCTTCCGCTGCAAGTCGTTTAAAAGCACGTATGCATTTAGAATTTAGATTTTCGAGAATTAATTAATGTTAGATGTGTTTTCAATTTCTTGATGTTTATTTAAAAAAATCAAAAATCAAAATCATAAAATGATGCTTGTCTTTAAAATAGACATCGGAAGATAATTTTCGGGAATATTCACTCCACAACTACGATATGGTCACGTTACATGTCATGTAACATGTGATATGACATGAAAAGTGTGTATGATGTGACGTGTGACATGACACGTGACATAATTTTTTTATTGCACCATGTTGTAGAGCAGGTGTGATATTTTATTTCCGTTTTGACTACTTAAACTATTCGGCAAAAACTCAGAATATCCGAATACTTCGAATAATAAATTCGTATTCGAATATATTGCAGTTATTCTAGTAGTTCGACTATTAGAATTTTCTCAGTTCTAGAACATGCATATGTATATATCTTTTATCAGGAAAAAATTGTGAATCGGATCAGAGGTTCTTGAGTTATGAGGCTAATGGACGGAACTCGCATCCAAACTTTGTCCCTTATATTTTCCCCTTAGGGGTTGCATATCCAAAAATCCCTTCTACGTCATTTGAGAGACCTACTTCCTAAATTTCAAGTTTGTTGGCTTCACAGTTCCGGAGATCACTAATCTCTTCAGTTTTAATTTTCCTCACGCAAGTCACGCGCAGCAGCACATTTAATTTTAACAGCAATTATCAATTAATTAATTGCAATATCTTACAATTACAATTACAATTGATTAATTGTTAATCACAATTAAATTTTGCCCAACACTGCTCCGCCTGTGGTGGATGCTAATGGAATTAAATTCAAATTATGGAAAATTGAGACAAGCTGGAATCTATAGAACTGTACTAATTCATAGATATCCAGAAAATTACTGTTATACAAATTTACCCTTTGGAATAATTTTTTAAAAACATTTTTATTTATGCGCACGCCTGGATGTACATTTTCTTGTTTTTTTTTCCTCGAAAATAATTTTTCTGCACGTAGACAATTACATGTGTTTGGAGTTTTTCAAATAAACAAATAATAAATATGTATTTCAATTTGCCTTTTTTATTAAAATATACCTGTTTGTTTTGTTATTTATTTATTTTTGTTGCTATTTGCTTAACTTAATTCCTTTTTCTCATGGGGGGATTGTGTGCAGGAATATATTGCAAAGCATTTTGGACTAATGCAGAAGCAGATTGGTTATGATATTTTGGCAGAGGACACCATAACTGCTTTACTCCATAATAATCGAAAATTGCTTGAGAAGCACATAACTGCCGCTGAGATTGAGACATTTGTTGGGCTTGTACGAAAAAATATGAAAAATTGGGATTCACGATTTTTAGATTATTTATCCGATCTATGCGTATCGAATCGTAAAGCAATCGCAGTTACACAAGAGTTGATATGTAAAAGTGTCCTCAGTGCGAACAATTCAGATATCCTAATTCGAACGATTATCAAAGAGATTCCGACAATTGAACAATTATTGGATAATTTGGATGAGAAAAAGAAGCGAACTGATGGGAAATATGAAGTACACCTGGAATGGAGGGGACAGCCGGTAATTAATGCTATAGCATACTATGCTGAGAAGATTGGTGTTTTGTTTTGAAAGATTGGTTTCTTTCTATTTTTATATTTATTTAGCGATCTCGGTCTATGGTTGATCTTGCACGTGGATTGAACATGGAACGTGGGGAAGAGGCTGCCATTCTTAACTACTATAGGCATCAGCTTAATTTGTTCTCGAATATGTGTCTGAACAGGCAGTACCTTGCTCTCAATAATCTCTCACCGCATCTTGACATTGACCTTATCCTTAAGTAAGTCTAGAATTGAGTGTTATTAACTAGTAATTAACTATTAATTAAAGGTTAATTAATTAATTAATTTAAAAAGAAAACCATTAGGGGAGTTAGTTAACTTGTGAAATTAAGCGTGAATTAAATTTACAGGTGTATGTCTGACGAAGAAATGCCATACGAGCTAAGAGCAAGCTTTTGTCGACTAATGCTGCATTTACATGTTGATCGGGATCCTCAGGAGCCAGTAACTCCAGTCAAATATGCACGACTTTGGAGTGAGATACCATCAAAAATGTCTATATATGAGTTAGTCTTTCACTAAACCTTTTAACAATGAAAAAAAACCATAAACTTTCAATGCATATTATTTATTATTTATTTTAAATTAAACTCATTTTCCAGCTATGACTGCAAAAAGCAACCCGATTGCAACAAGGAAGCAGTGCGGGCCAGATTTAATACAACAATTGCATTCGTCGAAAACTATCTATGCAATGTAGCAGCTAAAGCATGGCTCTTTACAGACCAAGAACAAAATAAACTTACTTTTGAGGTTTAAAAAAAAAAACAAAAACCAACGATTCTCGATTTACTGAAATGCGTTTTTTTGCAGGTTGTTAAATTGGCGAGGGATTTAATTTATTTCGGATTTTATAGTTTTAGTGATTTACTAAGGCTTACCAAAACCCTCCTGTGCATATTGGACTGTGTGTCAGAGGCGGACGCCATTAGTGATGGAAGATTTGCAAGTAATGATATCGATTGTAAGCTAACTTAAATATCTGTCCGGTGATTAATCTAAAACTAAAGATGTCATTTTAAATTTTTTTTATTGTAAGCTAACGAAGAGGACGGTAAGCAGCATTGTGCTTTATCTTATGACAAAAAAAAAAAAAAATTAGAATCGTTTCTGGTGGTCGTAGTAAATAATTTTGTTTCTTTTAATTTTTTTTATTAATTCTAATATTTTACACCGAGCATGTATAAATAATATCTCTGCCTTTATAGTTCAGTCAAATTGTCATGAAAATTTTCGAATGGGTGCATTAATAAGGGTGAAGCTGATTTGTTTGCATGATCAGTATGTTGTATCTCGTGATCTATATGACGTAGCGACAACATGTGGTGGTCAAAAGGTAGAAAATTAACTCCAGTATGAAAGTTATTATGCAGCTTCTTATCGTAGGATTCGTGGTTTAGAAGATACTAGGGAAAAACAGGCTGCAGGTTCCAAATTTTTTTTATTTTGCAAAGTTTTGCCGAAATTTTTTTAAACGGGCTGTAACTCAGAAAATATTCGCGGTAAAAATAAACCGTCCGAGCAAAAATTGTAGCAAATTTAATCTACTTGAAAAAAGAAAATGTATAAAGCTTTCGTCAGACGCTCAGATTGACAGATATTTGGAAAAAACTAAAAAAAAAGATTGGAAAATTTCGTGTTTTTGTTTTCGTGATTTTTGTTGGCAAACCTGTGGAAATTAGATTACCAACCAGTACAACATACTCAAAATCAGCATTACCCTCTTTACATCCTTTATTATTTGACTAGACTATTTATTACCCTTTTTCTCGAAATTAATTGATTTTCTGAAGAAACAGGTATTTTGAAAAAAAAAAAAAAAATATGTCATCAACTCTTCCATGTTTGATGAATTTTCAAATTTTCTGTTCACTAGGTGAAGGTAGCGTTCTGAGGTCCATAGGTGATATGAATACGGTAATGACCTCCTTAGCTCTCGGACCAGTGGGTACAGCAATGGTGTCCCCCGCAATGAACATACAACAGAGAAAATCTGTAACAATTCTAATGAAGGAATTCCCTCTTGTTATGGATACAAAATTGAAAATCATTGAAATTTTACAATTCATCTTGGATGTACGTCTCGACTATCGAATTAGCTGCTTGCTATCAATATTTAAGCGTGAATTTGATGAGACCGAACAGATGGCGACCGAAACGTCGGTTAGTATGAGACAAAAGAATATCGATTTAGAATCAATTGGTACACAAGCCGAAGGTATTTTTGGGTCGGATGGTGAGAGCGCCAATTTAGACCTAGACGGACAGGGTGGGAGGACATTTCTTCGAGTGTTGTTACACCTGATAATGCATGATTATCCGCCACTGGTCTCAGGGGCGTTACATTTGCTATTTCGAAATTTTAGCCAACGACAGGAGGTCCTGCATGCGTTTAGACAAGTGAGGTGATTCTAATCGTTCTGTGATCATTTTGCCTAAATTTTTGTTTTTGTTTTTTATCAACCCTTAAGGTGCAACTCCTTGTCTCGGATAGTGACGTTGAGTCCTACAAGCAAATCAAATCCGATCTTGATGTCCTCAGGCAAAGCGTTGAAAAATCTGAACTTTGGGTGTATAAATCTAAAGCTAGTGAGGATGGATTAATTAATCTAACGGGTTTGTTCATTTTGAAGCCAATTTCAGTCGGCTTATATAATTTTTTGTTTTCACGATCAGGAGAACGATCTTCGGATAAAATTGGTAGCACCATGACTAGCGAGTACAGGGCATCGCTTAGTATCGAACAATTGCAGGAGTATCAGAAAGTTAAAGAGATCCTTGTTCGAATGAATAAATTTTGTGTAACATCAGGTTGGGAAAAATATGTCGAAATAAAAACATTCCAATAATAATAAAATATTTTTTTGGCCAGGAACAAATACAAAGCCAAAAAAGCATGAGCAACGACTTCTTCGAAATGTTGGAGTACATACGGTCGTACTGGACCTTCTGCAGAATCCTTATGATGAAAAAGATGATGTCCTCATGAAGGAGCTTATGAGTTTGGCACATGAATTTTTGCAAAATTTTTGTTTGGGTAATCAACAGAATCAGGTGCTGTTGCACAATCATCTTGATTTATTTCTCAATCCGGGGGTGAGTTTTTACTTACAATCTTTTATTTAATCATGACTGAGAAGTGTAGGGAGATGCCACGCACAAATCAGCCCATTTTTTTTTATATTTTGCAATAATCACCCTGTACGAGTATAATGACCGATTTGATTTTTCTTATATTTTATTTTCTTCATTCAACTTCTCGCTCGGAAGATATTGGAAGCAAAAACAGTATGTGCAATTTTCAAGGATAATCTTTCATTGTGCAATGAAGTCACCGACAAAGTTGTACAGCATTTTGTACACTGTATAGAAATCCATGGCCGTCATGTAGTATATTTGCAGTTCCTTCAGACAATTGTTAAGGCCGAAAATCAATTTATCCGAAAATGCCAGGATATAGTGATGCAAGAGGTATGGCAACACAAATTAGTAGAAATTCAATTAACCAAAAAAACCGTTTTCTTCAGTTAATTAATGCCGGCGAGGATGTCCTTGTGTTCTACAACGATAAATCCTCTTTTAGTCAATTTGTTGCAATGATGACGAAACAAAATCGAAATGAGCCCCTTCAGGATGAGAATCCGTTAAAATACCACGTTGAGCTGGTTAAACTTTTGGCATGCTGTACAATGGGAAAGAATGTTTATACCGAAATCAAATGTAACAATCTTCTATCGCTTGACGATATTGTGACAATCATTTGCCATCCGCACTGCATACCGGAGGTGAAGGAGGCATACGTTGATTTTCTCAATCACTGCTATATCGATACTGAGGTCGAAATGAAGGAAATCTACTCATCGAATCACATGTGGAATCTGTTCGAAAAATCATTTCTAGTCGATATAAATCAAATAATTCTCGCCCATTCCACGGAGAATCGATCGCTTACAAATTACGTCCTAAGTGGCGTCATGAACATATTGAGCACATTTTTCAACAGCCCATTCTCGGACCAGAGCACAATTGTCCAAACAAGGCAAATAATTTTTGTGCAATTACTTCAGGCCACTTATAATCTATCGCAATGTAGATGGCTCTCGTTGGCTGAAAGGTTCAATGTAGAGAACTGCATTCGCACTCTCTCCGAATCGGCAAAATTGCGGGGGATCGCTATACCAGTTGACCTTGAGAATCAGGTCCGGTCACTGTTTAATAAATCAGCTCTCCTAACACGACAGACGACGAAATGGTTGCTTGCATCGAAACAGCCCAAAGTGGAGAGATCACAGTCACAGCTGATGAGAATGGATCGTAATATTATTGAGGGATTACAGGATATTGTGTCCTTGCTGGAGGATCAGCTTAAGCCGCTGGTTGAGGCTGAATTGTCCCTACTGGTCGACATCCTCTACAGGTCCGAATTACTTTTCCCAATTGGTACAGAGTCGAGGAAGAAATGTGAAAGTGGCGGATTCATACGTCGACTTATTAAACACACTGAAAAATTACTCGAGGAAAAGGAGGAGAAATTATGTGTGAAAGTATTACGCACTCTGCGCGAAATGATGGCAATCGATGTCGACTATGGGGAGAAGGGGGATAATCTACGATCAACTTTACTTGTGCGATATTTTGGAAAGGGTTTCTCACTAAAAACAATTGATGCTGGGGATACGAAAAAGAGTGCCCAACTGCTAATACATGGTCCAGGGGCGAAGTACTTAATTCGTGCTGGAAGGACATTGCACGATGTTCAGTCCCATTTAGATAAAGAGGGAGCATCCGATTTAGTTGTGGAACTTGTTATTAAATCAATACACTCCCCATCAATATTTGTGGAAGCTGTTGAGCTTGGAATAGCTCTACTGGAGGGGGGCAATCCAATTATCCAGAAGGGGATGTACAATAAGTTCCTCAGTGGGGACTTAAGTCAGGCATTTTTTAAAGTATTTTTTGATAAGATGAAAGATTCCCAGCAGGAGATTAAGTCAACAGTAACGGTGAACACAAGCGATATGGCAACAAAGGCACATGAGAACAAGCATGATGTTAAGGATCTTGAGAAGATCTCAAGGAAGCATGGGGTGAAGAGTAACGGCATTGTTGTTACCGATGATTTACGGGAAGAATTGAACAATGCTGGCTTGGCAACAGCCCGGGCATATAGCAATGCAAGAAACATAACACCCGGCGAGGAGACATCCATGATGAACATTGGCAGTGCCCTCGAAGATATGCTAGCTGAGAAATTGGAAAAGCACAAGGACAAGGATGATCGGAATAAGCTCTCCACAAAGGTGCTCGTTATGCAGCCAATCCTTAGATTTCTTCAGTTGCTCTGCGAAAATCATAATCCTGACCTACAGAACTTGTTGCGTCATCAAAGTAATAAAACAAATTATAATTTGGTATCGGAGACCCTTATGTTTTTGGATTGTATATGCGGCTCCACAACTGGGGGGCTCGGACTTCTCGGGCTGTATATCAACGAGAACAATGTGTCACTGATCAATCAAACACTGGAAACATTAACGGAATACTGCCAGGGTCCATGTCACGAGAATCAAAATTGTATTGCGACACATGAATCGAATGGTCTGGATATAATAACTGCCCTAATTCTCAATGATATCAATCCACTTGGAAAAAATCGAATGGATCTTGTACTTGAGCTAAAAAACAATGCATCAAAGCTTCTTCTTGCAATTATGGAGAGTCGCGGTGATAGTGAGAATGCAGAAAGAATCCTATACAATATGAATCCAAAGCAACTTGTTGAGGTCGCTTGTAAGGCCTTCCATCAAGAGGAAATTGTTGATGAGCACGACAATGACGATTATAATCCTGAAGATAATGATGACGACATTGGAGTATCACCCAGAGAGGTCGGACACAATATATACATACTCTGTCATCAGTTGTCCCAGCACAATAAAGAATTATCCGGTCTGCTTAAGGCTGCTGAGACTGCGCAGAATTTCGATACGAAAACAAATCAGGCTCTTATTTATTATGCCACTCACACTGCACAAATTGAAGTAAGACCCGTAACACACATGCGGTTTTACCCTTAGAATTATTATGAAACATTGGCGGATTCTAAGCAACTAAATTTCATTAAATTTTCATAAAATTTGTTACACAGCGGTTTTTGGTGTAGCTAGTTTAAATAAAAACAAAAAACAAAAAAACCGCAAGTGTGTTACACGATTAGAACCGTGTTGCCTTAATTCCTATATGCATTTGTTTGTATTTATTTATTTTTAATCAGATTGTACGCCACGATAGGACCCTAGAACAAATTGTTTTCCCAATACCGGAAATTTGCGAATATTTAACGCACGAGACAAAAACAAAAATTCTTCATACAGCCGAACGTGATGATCAAGGCTCGAAAGTAGCTGATTTCTTTGATCGTACCGAAGAAATGTTTAATGAAATGAAATGGCAAAAAAAATTAAGAGGTAAAATATGGTAACGGACAATTTATATAGTTACCCCTTATGGTCATTATTTGCAGGACAACCGGCTTTGTTTTGGGTCAGTAGCTACATGTCATTGTGGAGCAATATACTTTTTAATTGTGTAGTTGTTATGAATTTAATAGTTGCTCTATTTTACCCCTTTGACAGTACCGTGCCAGGTGGGTAATAGACATATATTTATTTATTTTAAATTACCAGCCTTTTATCTTCATATTTTGTTTTAATGCGATTCGCTTTTATAACTAGAACTGAGCTCGCACACATCTGGTCTATTTTGGGCAATAATGATATTTTCTCTCGCCATTGTTATTACACTACCCCGTGAATCTGGAATTCGCACACTCGTCGGATCTATGATCCTTCGATTAATATTCTCCGTTGGTCCGGAACCGACTCTATGGCTACTGGGCTCTGTGACGGTATATAATATTATTTGGCCCAGCAATAATGCACGTCCGATTCATATAAATAAAAAAAATAAATAATTGCAGGTACTTCTAAAGGGCGTCCATATTATCAGTATAATGGGAAATCATGGAACTCTTGAGAAAAATTATTTAAAAATAATTACCGACTTTCAATTGCTGTACCATTTGGGTTACATATTCTTTTGTGTATGTGGATTGTTCTTTCATCCATTTTTTTATTCGGTTTTGGTGAGTAAGATTAAAATTAAAATTATATTTGTAACTATACATAATTATGTATATAGCTATTCGACGTTGTCTACAGGGAGGAAACTCTACTAAATGTAATACGTTCAGTGACCCGTAATGGACGATCTATTGTCCTAACAGCTGTCCTGGCTCTTATTTTAGTATACTTGTTTTCTATTATCGGATACATGTTCTTTAAAGATGATTTTCTTGTTCCTGTGGATGATGAAATCCTACCAGGTATTCCATACTCATTTAAATTTATCTACATTCAGTGTTTTGTGCAAAATTTAATTGTGATTAACAGTTAAAATTAATTAAACTAATTGTATCTTCTACAATTATAATTAATTTGTAATTAATTACCTAACAATTAACTATTAATTAACTAACAACTAATTAATAAAGTAACAAATTATTAATTAACAATAAATTAACTAACAATTAATTGTTTAATTAACAATTAATTTATTGTGATTATAGAAGATACAATTAGTTAAAAAAATTCAATTGTTGATCCCAATTAAGTTTTGCCTAACGCTACATCCTATCTTCCTTAATTAGAACGGAGTCAAAAGAGAGCTCATTAGCTTTTCTAATTAACTTGATCGACTGTTAAAGTTCTGGTACGGAACCCGATTTGATCCTTTCCAAATTATTTTGTTTTGTTATTTTTTTGTAATATGAACTACTCACACATTTCCACGTGCAATTTGAATAGGATTTGAAGATACTTCGGATGGTGAAGCTTGCTCAGAAAAAACGGATTTTATGATTCAAGGAAAGGAATTTTCAGGGGAACAGAAGGAAAGAGCATGCGATTCCCTGGTGATGTGCATTATAACTACACTTAATCAAGGCCTAAGGAATGGTGGTGGAATTGGTGATATACTAAGAGCTCCGTCGCGTAAGGTAGTTTTCAATTATGCCTTGTTGTTTTTATTTCCATCCGTTAATCCCGAATTCGTATAACTTAGGAACCCCTTTTTGGCGCCCGTGTATTCTACGACCTTCTCTTCTACTTCATTGTGATAATTATCGTGTTGAATCTCATTTTTGGTGTTATCATTGATACCTTTGCCGATTTGAGGAGCGAAAAACAGCAAAAGGAGTTAATTTTGAAGAACACCTGTTTCATATGTGGTCTAAATCGGTCCGCCTTCGATAATAAGACTGTCAGCTTTGAGGAGCACATTAAGAGCGAGCATAACATGTGGCATTATTTATACTTTATTGTTTTGGTGAAGGTCAAGGATCCAACAGAATTTACAGGACCTGAAAGCTATGTATACGCAATGGTTAAAGCAAGCATTCTAGAATGGTTTCCACGCCTTCGGGCAATGTCTCTAGCTGCAATTGATGCCGAAGGTGAACAAATTGAGTTGCGAAGTCTTCAGGTGAGCTTAGAGGATACGAAAATTCTTGTGGCGAAACTATCAAAACAATTGCGCGAACTTAAAAATCATATGACCGAACAGCGTAAACAGAAACAGCGACTCGGCCTACTTAATCCAGGTAAATCGCTTTCAGATCAATCAAAACTTACTCTCTTTCTAAAAGGGCAACCCGTTTAGTTACGTAAACTCAGTCAATTCGATTCAATGCGACCGCATTCTAGGCCAATATTGTGTTTTATTGAGTGTGTGTTTAACGCAACGAAGTAGTAAATATCCCTCCTGTTTCCCCGCCCCAAAACTATCGCTTATTGTGTGTGGTTAAAAAAAAACAATAGAAAATAAAATAAATGTTTGCTGAATCAAAGTGCCGAAATAGCAATACGAGGAAATTGGCACGGAATCATAAAAGCTCCCTTCCAATTTGTTTTTTTCCTTAATCCCTTTTTTGTCCCGGCACATAGTTATAACGGTATGGATTGCTGATTTTCTATCGCTTCTCAAGCTGCATTGTCCCGAGCCACAGTAACCTGCTTCATGTAGAGCAATAAGGACTGACATCGACGGCTGGTGTGTTATTTTTTTTTTTTCTTGTTAAATTTGTACTATAACTTTTTGCATTTTTGTATTAATTTTTTTTTTCTCTTTAGTATTAAAAATTGTTTTTGTTTGAGCCTGTTTTGTTTTTCTAGTTTTAAGTGTTTAGAAAACGTTGACAAACCTGGGCTAACTTTTGTTGTTTTTTTTTTGTTTTACCAAAAAAAAAAGGAGAAAAAAAATAAATAAAAGGAACAGTTAGTTTGGTGACTAACGTGTGAAGCACAATTAGTTTTATTTGTTTTGTTGTTAAGCAATGGTAATGTATTTGTGTGTATTTATCACCTGATATGTTCAGCTAAGTAGTACAAGTCTTTAAAAAAAAAACAAATAGAGTCGTATATGTGTACAGTTAGTTCACAGTTGAAAATGATAATAAAATATTTTAAAAGAAAATGCGTTTTTATTTTAATTTTTTTTTAAACAATCTTCCCATCATTTTATTCGCAACTACTTGCAAGAATAATAAATTAAAAAACAAAATGTTTCCTTTTGCAGGGAGGAAATTTCGTTAGATTTTCGCAGAATTTGACACGTGGGGGTTTTTAAGGGTGATGGATTAAGTTATGGCGTCCAATTTCAAGAATGAAAGGCGAGTTTAAAAAATATTTTTATTTAAATTACAATAACAATAATTCTACATCAGTATTATATTTTTTATTGTTTTAACGAAAACGATTAGGTAGTTCTTACAGCTGCTCAAATTTCTTCTTAATGTACTTTCGGTAGGTTGCAGCTTCATTAATCATTTCACTGAGTGGTCTTCGATACGTCTCTGGTTCGTGATCGTGCTTATTTAGTTCAACATAAATTTGATCGTTGAAGGTAAAATCTCCCTTTCGACGTGGCATTACATGGAAGTGGACATGCTTTCAAAAGAATTGTACATTGAATTTTTATGCTGCAAAAAAAAAATAAACATTTGTTTACTAACTTTAACAGTTTGTCCAGCGTCTTCGCCATCCTGAACTGTGACTGTCGAAGATGTCGCGTGATAGAGACTTTCCAATAATTTTTGGACAGTAAGTGATGTTTCAAATAAATCAGCTGCCTCCTCGCCCGTGATATCTTTCAGTCGCTTAGCTGATCTTTTAGTTGCTATAAGCACATCTGTTTATCCGGACGAAAAGATTAAAGAAATTTTTTTTTTACCACAAAAATTTTAAAAGAATTATACTCACGTCCTGGGACTACACAGCGTATATTGGTAAAGGCGAAACTGTACTTGGATGTAAAAAATATGGTGTCAGCTGGAATTGTATGTCCTCCAAAATCCATATCGCAAGGAGGATCTAAGCGGTCGGAAATGTTATTTGGTATAAGAGAATAGACATCAGACCGCCTATGCTCGAAAGTGGGCATATTACGGCGGACCCCATTCAGCACATCCATATCAATTTTAGCAACAGAAACGTCTAGCTCGGAATCCTTACACTCAGTCAATACCTTCCCCCATGGGTCAACAATCTGAAGATTTCTATAATTTAATTTTTTTTACTACAAAAAATAACTTTTTTTTTTATACCATTGCGTGTCCGTAACTCCGACGTTTGGTGTTGTGATATCCGATTTGTGCGGGTGCTATTACAAAACACTGGTTTTCGATAGCCCTAGCCCTCAGTAAAATTTCCCAATGGGCTACACCCGTTGTATATGCAAACGCTGAGGGGTATGTTAAAATATCAGCCCCAAATTTTCGCAGAATCGTACTTACTTCGGGAAATCTTATATCATAGCACTGGGGGGAAAGAAAAATGTATTTTTCTTGTATTTAGTTGGTAACATTTTGGATTCATGTTTTACTATTTGAAGTCCAATTTTTCCAATAGGACTGTCTATGGGAGAAACAATCTCAAATCCTGGCAATACAACATCTGATTCCCTGAACCGAAAATCCGGTGTATCGACGTCGAATAGATGCAATTTACGGTACGCCTTAACTATATTTCCACTGCTATCTACCACCAAATGAGTATTATAAATTTTGTTGGTCTTTTCTCCCTGCTGTTCGATAGAGAGAACAAAACAATTGTCACCCTCGATTTGGATAAAATAATGTTTGAAAAATTTACAGAGTTTAGAATGGCTTCATGCAATCCCCCAAAAGATATCCACATCCCATTATCTTTTGCGAGTTCTCTGTACGCCTCAACAGTGGAGCCCGATAAGGACTCGGACAAATCAATAGTCTCCTTGCGATTTTCACCAACAAAATCACAGCACTCGGGGATAAAGAGAAACTAGAACAAATAAGAAAATGGATTGACCATAAAATAATAAACCGAATGGATATTATTCTAAACTCAAAATACATCTACGGATTGCATTCGGGCCATTTCCACAAGGTTAAGAACTTGACGTAGATTCTCTGCTTTATTATTTGTAGCACGCATTTGGCAAATACCGGCTAAAGGAATCTTTTTATTGTCATCACTACTAGTTGTTGAATTCATTTTCCTTGAAAGAAGTTTTTGCGGAATTCTAAAAACTTCTTTAATGTTGAACCTGCTGCCTTGCGCAAGCATCTGTGGTTAACTAAACTGTGCCCACTCGGTAACGTAAACGGATATATGGTGTCACTGCAATCGATTTGTTTTTATTCCCACAAGAATAGGAAGGAATTCTGCTCGTCCACTAAATCTCGTCTATTTGCTAATGTGAAATATAAATCAGTGTTACTCTACTGAAAGAACTGTCGGATTGGCAATTGAGAATGTCAAGAATGTTTTAGGTTATTTTTGTTCTCTTTTACTGGTTTGCACTTTGATGATCGGGAGTGTCATTATTTATCTCAGCGACCCTGAAAACTATAGGTATGGGTTTCTCAGTAATACCGGTAGTTTTCAATTAATTTTACATGTCAATCTTCCCAATCCCCGCCACTAGTGGTGATAGGGCTATCTTGCCCAGACAGTACTTTTGCTCAGATCGTAAATTGTGACTGCACAAAGTTTCGTGTAAATTGCTGCCGACATTAAAGAGTTATGCTGTAACATACACACATCTGTAGTAGTTCCATATGGGTCATTCTTTTATGAACCGCACAAGAATTTGACCTCGATATTTTAGAATCGGCCGAAATATTTTTTACAACTTATATACATTAAAGCATTTAGCACGTGTTTCAGGATTTTGCTGAAAAAAATGTTTTCCCACAATATCCGTATTTGAATTTTCGATCATTTGTTGGATTTTCTCCAAACCCCTTATACCTAGTTGAAATTCATTATCTACAGTTGTCCTGATCCGATCGATGTCGGTCTTTTTTTATTTTACACTTTGGTACGTTATCCCCCCTTTGTTACGTTACCAAAAAACATTTTTTTTTTATGAACAATAATATAAGCTCTGGTCATTTGGTTGAAAATTTTTATACTTTCCTTCATATACTTTTTTACATCGATTTTCGGTTTGCATCTTTTCACGGGCGCTTCTTCAACCAGAATAGATATAGATGCACATGCATAAGGGGTATGGTGAGCCCATAGAAATACTAACTAAGCACGGAACGGCTGTATCGTGTATGAACCCTATACGTGAGCGACCACCTAAGGGGTGCTTCCTAGAGGAGAACAGCAACAGCGTTTATGAGGGAGAGCTAAATAAGAATCGTCGCAAGCGGGGCGCAAGCGGTGAATGGCAGCGTGTAAATAAATGTTAAAGGGGGCATCGACATTATGGAAAGAACTTCAGAAAATTTTGAATTGTAAGCCCCCCTTCTAATTATGTCTACATATTTACGCCTGCACTGAGCGACCATACGAACACAGCCAATTCTAACACATCAGGGAATGTGGTACGCTAAATCTGGCTTACAGCCGTTCCGTGCTTAGTTCATATTTCCATGGGTGAGCCCCGTCTGGAGCGTCGATTAAGTGGTCTTCTTCTTCCTGATGTGAAGTTCACGAGCAAAACTTTTTCATATCAATCAATGGTTTAAAAAAGCTGGATAGCTTTCATGGAGAGTTCACGTGAAGACTTTGAATTCGACTGAAGTTGAGCTTATAACAGAACCCTCTCAAACTTATCCCATTATTTGTAGTAAAAAGTTCTTTACTGCGTCGGCCGTGGACTGTGGAGCATAGAAATTGGGAGCTGTGGAAAGTTTGTCTTAAAAAAAAAATTAAATTATAATAGATACACCAGAGATTGTGTTTGAAATGAACGTTTAATAGAAAATTCCACTTAGGCCGACTCCAGACAATTTGTAGGAGCTCTCTGCCGTGTGGGCCATTGTGTTGGCAAGTAGCGTCGATAAATTGTTGCTCTCCCTAGCTAGCCCGGTTGGTTTAGTGCAGTCAAATGGTAATTTTGCTAAACATTTTATGTAGCCAGCGATTTTTTTCTTTTAATCTGTTTGGGGGGAGGGGTCGATGTGGTGTATAAAACTGAGTTTTCGGGATTCTAGACCTACCCATTGGTACCCATTCTAGCCCATGGGCTCCTGTTACTTGTTTCGAAACAATTTAAGCCGCAGGCTCCGCTCAGTCAGTTTTCAGAGGTTTGACCAGGCGAAGTAACAGGAGCCCATGAATCGTAGTAGGCAAATGTTCTTCCCTGCATCATCAGGAGCGCAGCCTGCGGCTTAATTTGGTTCGAAACAATTTAAGCCGCAGGCTCCGCTCAGTCAGTTTTCAGAGGTTTGACCAGGCGAAGTAACAGGAGCCCATGAATCGTAGTAGGCAAATGTTCTTCCGTGCATCATCAGGAGTGGAGCCTGCGGCTTATTTTGGTTCGAAACAAATTAAGCCGCAGGCTCCACTCAGTCAGTTTTCAGAGGTTTGATCAGGCGAAGTAACAGGAGCCCATGAATCGTAGTAGGCAAATGTTCTTCCGTGCATCATCAGGAGTGGAGCCTGCGGCTTATTTTGGTTCGAAACAATTTAAGCCGCAGGCTCCACTCAGTCAGTTTTCAGAGGTTTGATCAGGCGAAGTAACAGGAGCCCATGAATCGTAGTAGGCAAATGTTCTTCCGTGCATCATCAGGAGTGGAGCCTGCGGCTTATTTTGGTTCGAAACAAATTAAGCCGCAGGCTCCACTCAGTCAGTTTTCAGAGGTTTGATCAGGCGAAGTAACAGGAGCCCATGAATCGTAGTAGGCAAATGTTCTTCCCTGCATCATCAGGAGTGGAGCCTGCGGCTTATTTTGGTTCGAAACAAATTAAGCCACAGGCTCCACTCAGTCAGTTTTCAGAGGTTTGACCAGGCGAAGTAACAGGAGCCCATGAATCGTAGTAGGCAAATGTTCTTCCGTGCATCATCAGGAGTGGAGCCTGCGGCTTATTTTGGTTCGAAACAAATTAAGCCGCAGGCTCCACTCAGTCAGTTTTCAGAGGTTTGATCAGGCGAAGTAACAGGAGCCCATGAATCGTAGTAGGCAAATGTTCTTCCCTGCATCATCAGGAGCGCAGCCTGCGGCTTAATTTGGTTCGAAACAATTTAAGCCGCAGGCTCCGCTCAGTCAGTTTTCAGAGGTTTGACCAGGCGAAGTAACAGGAGCCCATGAATCGTAGTAGGCAAATGTTCTTCCGTGCATCATCAGGAGTGGAGCCTGCGGCTTATTTTGGTTCGAAACAATTTAAGCCGCAGGCTTCGCTCAGTCAGTTTTCAGAGGTTTGATCAGGCGAAGTAACAGGAGCCCATGAATCGTAGTAGGCAAATGTTCTTCCGTGCATCATCAGGAGTGGAGCCTGCGGCTTATTTTGGTTCGAAACAAATTAAGCCGCAGGCTCCACTCAGTCAGTTTTCAGAGGTTTGACCAGGCGAAGTAACAGGAGCCCATGAATCGTAGTAGGCAAATGTTCTTCCGTGCATCATCAGGAGTGGAGCCTGCGGCTTATTTTGGTTCGAAACAAATTAAGCCGCAGGCTCCACTCAGTCAGTTTTCAGAGGTTTGACCAGGCGAAGTAACAGGAGCCCATGAATCGTAGTAGGCAAATGTTCTTCCGTGCATCATCAGGAGTGGAGCCTGCGGCTTATTTTGGTTCGAAACAAATTAAGCCGCAGGCTCCACTCAGTCAGTTTTCAGAGGTTTGACCAGGCGAAGTAACAGGAGCCCATGAATCGTAGTAGGCAAATGTTCTTCCGTGCATCATCAGGAGTGGAGCCTGCGGCTTATTTTGGTTCGAAACAAATTAAGCCACAGGCTCCACTCAGTCAGTTTTCAGAGGTTTGACCAGGCGAAGTAACAGGAGCCCATGAATCGTAGTAGGCAAATGTTCTTCCGTGCATGATCAGGAGTGGAGCCTGCGGCTTATTTTGGTTCGAAACAAATTAAGCCACAGGCTCCACTCAGTCAGTTTTCAGAGGTTTGACCAGGCGAAGTAACAGGAGCCCATGAATCGTAGTAGGCAAATGTTCTTCCGTGCATCATCAGGAGTGGAGCCTGCGGCTTATTTTGGTTCGAAACAAATTAAGCCACAGGCTCCACTCAGTCAGTTTTCAGAGGTTTGACCAGGCGAAGTAACAGGAGCCCATGAATCGTAGTAGGCAAATGTTCTTCCGTGCATCATCAGGAGTGGAGCCTGCGGCTTATTTTGGTTCGAAACAAATTAAGCCACAGGCTCCACTCAGTCAGTTTTCAGAGGTTTGACCAGGCGAAGTAACAGGAGCCCATGAATCGTAGTAGGCAAATGTTCTTCCGTGCATCATCAGGAGTGGAGCCTGCGGCTTATTTTGGTTCGAAACAAATTAAGCCGCAGGCTCCACTCAGTCAGTTTTCTGAGGTTTGACCAGGCGAAGTAACAGGAGCCCATGAATCGTAGTAGGCAAATGTTCTTCCGTGCATCATCAGGAGTGGAGCCTGCGGCTTATTTTGGTTCGAAACAAATTAAGCCGCAGGCTCCACTCAGTCAGTTTTCAGAGGTTTGACCAGGCGAAGTAACAGGAGCCCATGAATCGTAGTAGGCAAATGTTCTTCCGTGCATCATCAGGAGTGGAGCCTGCGGCTTATTTTGGTTCGAAACAAATTAAGCCGCAGGCTCCACTCAGTCAGTTTTCAGAGGTTTGACCAGGCGAAGTAACAGGAGCCCATGAATCGTAGTAGGCAAATGTTCTTCCGTGCATCATCAGGAGTGGAGCCTGCGGCTTATTTTGGTTCGAAACAAATTAAGCCACAGGCTCCACTCAGTCAGTTTTCAGAGGTTTGACCAGGCGAAGTAACAGGAGCCCATGAATCGTAGTAGGCAAATGTTCTTCCCTGCATCATCAGGAGCGCAGCCTGCGGCTTAATTTGGTTCGAAACAATTTAAGCCGCAGGCTCCGCTCAGTCAGTTTTCAGAGGTTTGATCAGGCGAAGTAACAGGAGCCCATGAATCGTAGTAGGCAAATGTTCTTCCCTGCATCATCAGGAGCGCAGCCTGCGGCTTAATTTGGTTCGAAACAATTTAAGCCGCAGGCTCCGCTCAGTCAGTTTTCAGAGGTTTGACCAGGCGAAGTAACAGGAGACCATGAATCGTAGTAGGCAAATGTTCTTCCCTGCATCATCAGGACCGCAGCCTGCGGCTTAATTTGGTTCGAAACAAATTAAGCCACAGGCTCCACTCAGTCAGTTTTCAGAGGTTTGACCAGGCGAAGTAACAGGAGCCCATGAATCGTAGTAGGCAAATGTTCTTCCGTGCATGATCAGGAGTGGAGCCTGCGGCTTATTTTGGTTCGAAACAAATTAAGCCACAGGCTCCACTCAGTCAGTTTTCAGAGGTTTGACCAGGCGAAGTAACAGGAGCCCATTAATCGTAGTAGGCAAATGTTCTTCCGTGCATGATCAGGAGTGGAGCCTGCGGCTTATTTTGGTTCGAAACAAATTAAGCCACAGGCTCCACTCAGTCAGTTTTCAGAGGTTTGACCAGGCGAAGTAACAGGAGCCCATGAATCGTAGTAGGCAAATGTTCTTCCGTGCATCATCAGGAGTGGAGCCTGCGGCTTATTTTGGTTCGAAACAAATTAAGCCACAGGCTCCACTCAGTCAGTTTTCAGAGGTTTGACCAGGCGAAGTAACAGGAGCCCATGAATCGTAGTAGGCAAATGTTCTTCCGTGCATCATCAGGAGTGGAGCCTGCGGCTTATTTTGGTTCGAAACAAATTAAGCCACAGGCTCCACTGAGTCAGTTTTCAGAGATTTGACCAGGCGAAGTAACAGGAGCCCATGAATCGTAGTAGGCAAATGTTCTTCCGTGCATGATCAGGAGTGGAGCCTGCGGCTTATTTTGGTTCGAAACAAATTAAGCCACAGGCTCCACTCAGTCAGTTTTCAGAGGTTTGACCAGGCGAAGTAACAGGAGCCCATGAATCGTAGTAGGCAAATGTTCTTCCGTGCATGATCAGGAGTGGAGCCTGCGGCTTATTTTGGTTCGAAACAAATTAAGCCACAGGCTCCACTCAGTCAGTTTTCAGAGATTTGACCAGGCGAAGTAACAGGAGCCCATGAATCGTAGTAGGCAAATGTTCTTCCGTGCATGATCAGGAGTGGAGCCTGCGGCTTATTTTGGTTCGAAACAAATTAAGCCACAGGCTCCACTCAGTCAGTTTTCAGAGGTTTGACCAGGCGAAGTAACAGGAGCCCATTAATCGTAGTAGGCAAATGTTCTTCCGTGCATGATCAGGAGTGGAGCCTGCGGCTTATTTTGGTTCGAAACAAATTAAGCCACAGGCTCCACTCAGTCAGTTTTCAGAGGTTTGACCAGGCGAAGTAACAGGAGCCCATGAATCGTAGTAGGCAAATGTTCTTCCGTGCATGATCAGGAGTGGAGCCTGCGGCTTATTTTGGTTCGAAACAAATTAAGCCACAGGCTCCACTCAGTCAGTTTTCAGAGGTTTGACCAGGCGAAGTAACAGGAGCCCATTAATCGTAGTAGGCAAATGTTCTTCCGTGCATGATCAGGAGTGGAGCCTGCGGCTTATTTTGGTTCGAAACAAATTAAGCCACAGGCTCCACTCAGTCAGTTTTCAGAGGTTTGACCAGGCGAAGTAACAGGAGCCCATGAATCGTAGTAGGCAAATGTTCTTCCGTGCATGATCAGGAGTGGAGCCTGCGGCTTATTTTGGTTCGAAACAAATTAAGCCACAGGCTCCACTCAGTCAGTTTTCAGAGGTTTGACCAGGCGAAGTAACAGGAGCCCATTAATCGTAGTAGGCAAATGTTCTTCCGTGCATGATCAGGAGTGGAGCCTGCGGCTTATTTTGGTTCGAAACAAATTAAGCCACAGGCTCCACTCAGTCAGTTTTCAGAGGTTTGACCAGGCGAAGTAACAGGAGCCCATGAATCGTAGTAGGCAAATGTTCTTCCGTGCATGATTAGGAGTGGAACCTGCGGCTTATTTTGGTTCGAAACAAATTAAGCCACAGGCTCCACTCAGTCAGTTTTCAGAGGTTTGACCAGGCGAAGTAACAGGAGCCCATGAATCGTACTAGGCAAATGTTCTTCCGTGCATGATCAGGAGTGGAGCCTGCGGCTTATTTTGGTTCGAAACAAATTAAGCCACAGGCTCCACTCAGTCAGTTTTCAGAGGTTTGACCAGGCGAAGTAACAGGAGCCCATGAATCGTAGTAGGCAAATGTTCTTCCGTGCATCATCAGGAGTGGAGCCTGCGGCTTATTTTGGTTCGAAACAAATTAAGCCGCAGGCTCCACTCAGTCAGTTTTCAGAGGTTTGACCAGGCGAAGTAACAGGAGCCCATGAATCGTAGTAGGCAAATGTTCTTCCGTGCATCATCAGGAGTGGAGCCTGCGGCTTATTTTGGTTCGAAACAAATTAAGCCACAGGCTCCACTCAGTCAGTTTTCAGAGGTTTGACCAGGCGAAGTAACAGGAGCCCATGAATCGTAGTAGGCAAATGTTCTTCCGTGCATCATCAGGAGTGGAGCCTGCGGCTTATTTTGGTTCGAAACAAATTAAGCCACAGGCTCCACTCAGTCAGTTTTCAGAGGTTTGACCAGGCGAAGTAACAGGAGCCCATGAATCGTAGTAGGCAAATGTTCTTCCGTGCATCATCAGGAGTGGAGCCTGCGGCTTATTTTGGTTCGAAACAAATTAAGCCACAGGCTCCACTCAGTCAGTTTTCAGAGGTTTGACCAGGCGAAGTAACAGGAGCCCATGAATCGTAGTAGGCAAATGTTCTTCCGTGCATCATCAGGAGTGGAGCCTGCGGCTTATTTTGGTTCGAAACAAATTAAGCCACAGGCTCCACTCAGTCAGTTTTCAGAGGTTTGACCAGGCGAAGTAACAGGAGCCCATGAATCGTAGTAGGCAAATGTTCTTCCGTGCATCATCAGGAGTGGAGCCTGCGGCTTATTTTGGTTCGAAACAAATTAAGCCACAGGCTCCACTCAGTCAGTTTTCAGAGGTTTGACCAGGCGAAGTAACAGGAGCCCATGAATCGTAGTAGGCAAATGTTCTTCCGTGCATCATCAGGAGTGGAGCCTGCGGCTTATTTTGGTTCGAAACAAATTAAGCCACAGGCTCCACTCAGTCAGTTTTCAGAGGTTTGACCAGGCGAAGTAACAGGAGCCCATGAATCGTAGTAGGCAAATGTTCTTCCGTGCATGATCAGGAGTGGAGCCTGCGGCTTATTTTGGTTCGAAACAAATTAAGCCACAGGCTCCATTCAGTCAGTTTTCAGAGGTTTGACCAGGCGAAGTAACAGGAGCCCACGAATCGTAGTAGGCAAATGATCTTCCGTGCATCATCAGGAGTGGAGCCTGCGGCTTATTTTGGTTCGAAACAAATTAAGCCGCAGGCTCCACTCAGTCAGTTTTCAGAGGTTTCACCAGGCGAAGTACCAGGAGCCCATGAATCGTAGTAGGCAAATGTTCTTCCGTGCATCATCAGGAGTGGAGCCTGCGGCTTATTTTGGTTCGAAACAAATTAAGCCGCAGGCCCCGCTCAGTCAGTTTTCAGAGGTTTTACCAGGCGAAGTAACAGGAGCCCATGAATCGCAGTAGGCAAATGTTCTTCCGTGCATGATCGAGCGGAGCCTGCGGCTTAATTTGGTTCAAACAATTTAAGCCGCAGGCCCCGCTCAGTCAGTTTTCAGAGGTTTTACCAGGCGAAGTAACAGGAGCCCATGAATCGCAGTAGGCAAATGTTCTTCCGTGCATGATCGAGCGGAGCCTGCGGCTTAATTTGGTTCAAACAATTTAAGCCGCAGGCCCCGCTCAGTCAGTTTTCAGAGGTTTTACCAGGCGAAGTAACAGGAGCCCATGAATCGCAGTAGGTAAATGTTCTTCCGTGCATGATCGAGCGGAGCCTGCGGCTTAATTTGGTTCGAAACAATTTATGCCGCAGGCCCCGCTCAGTCAGTTTTCAGAGGTTTTACCAGGCGAAGTAACAGGAGCCCATGAATCGCAGTAGGCAAATGTTCTTCCTTGCATGATCGAGCGGAGCCTGCGGCTTATTTTGGTTCGAAACAATTTAAGCCGCAGGCCCCGCTCAGTCAGTTTTCAGAGGTTTTACCAGGCGAAGTAACAGGAGCCCATGAATCGCAGTAGGCAAATGTTCTCCCGTGCATGATCAGGAGTGGAGCCTGCGGCTTAAATTGTTTCGAACCAAATTAAGCCGCAGGCTCCGCTCGATCATGCAAGGAAGAACATTTGCCTACTGCGATTCATGGGCTCCTGTTACTTCGCCTGGTAAAACCTCTGAAAACTGACTGAGCGGGGCCTCCGGCTTAAATTGTTTCGAACCAAATTAAGCCGCAGGCTCCGCTCCTGATCATGCCGGGAAGAACATTTGGCTACTGCGATTCATGGGCTCCTGTTACTTCGCCTGGTAAAACCTCTGAAAACTGACTGAGCGGGGCCTGCGGCTTAAATTGTTTCGAACCAAATTAAGCCGCAGGCTCCGCTCGATCATGCAAGGAAGAACATTTGCCTACTACGATTCATGGGCTCCTGTTACTTCGCCTGGTAAAACCTCTGAAAACTGACTGAGCGGGGCCTGCGGCTTAAATTGTTTCGAACCAAATTAAGCCGCAGGCTCCGCTCGATCATGCAAGGAAGAACATTTGCCTACTACGATTCATGGGCTCCTGTTACTTCGCCTGGTAAAACCTCTGAAAACTGACTGAGCGGGGCCTCCGGCTTAAATTGTTTCGAACCAAAATAAGCCGCAGGCTCCACTCCTGATCATGCACGGGAGAACATTTGCCTACTGCGATTCATGGGCTCCTGTTACTTCGCCTGGTAAAACCTCTGAAAACTGACTGAGCGGGGCCTGCGGCTTAAATTGTTTCGAACCAAATTAAGCCGCAGGCTCCGCTCGATCATGCACGGAAGAACATTTGCCTACTGCGATTCATGGGCTCCTGTTACTTCGCCTGGTAAAACCTCTGAAAACTGGCTGAGCGGGGCCTGCGGCTTAAATTGTTTGAACCAAATTAAGCCGCAGGCTCCGCTCGATCATGCACGGAAGAACATTTGCCTACTGCGATTCATGGGCTCCTGTTACTTCGCCTGGTAAAACCTCTGAAAACTGACTGAGCGGGGCCTGCGGCTTAAATTGTTTGAACCAAATTAAGCCGCAGGCTCCGCTCGATCATGCAAGGAAGAACATTTGCGTACTGCGATTCATGGGCTCCTGTTACTTCGCCTGGTAAAACCTCTGAAAACTGACTGAGCGGGGCCTGCGGCTTAAATTGTTTCGAACCAAAATAAGCCGCAGGCTCCACTCGATCATGCAAGGAAGAACATTTGCCTACTGCGATTCATGGGCTCCTGTTACTTCGCCTGGTAAAACCTCTGAAAACTGACTGAGCGGAGCCTGCGGCTTAAATTGTTTCGAACCAAATTAAGCCGCAGGCTCCGCTCGATCATGCACGGAAGAACATTTGCCTACTGCGATTCATGGGCTCCTGTTACTTCGCCTGGTAAAACCTCTGAAAACTGACTGAGCGGGGCCTGCGGCTTAAATTGTTTCGAACCAAAATAAGCCGCAGGCTCCGCTCGATCATGCAAGGAAGAACATTTGCCTACTGCGATTCATGGGCTCCTGTTACTTCGCCTGGTAAAACCTCTGAAAACTGACTGAGCGGGGCCTGCGGCTTAAATTGTTTCGAACCAAAATAAGCCGCAGGCTCCGCTCGATCATGCAAGGAAGAACATTTGCCTACTGCGATTCATGGGCTCCTGTTACTTCGCCTGGTAAAACCTCTGAAAACTGACTGAGCGGGGCCTGCGGCTTAAATTGTTTCGAACCAAATTAAGCCGCAGGCTCCGCTCGATCATGCACGGAAGAACATTTGCCTACTGCGATTCATGGGCTCCTGTTACTTCGCCTGGTAAAACCTCTGAAAACTGACTGAGCGGGGCCTGCGGCTTAAATTGTTTCGAACCAAATTAAGCCGCAGGCTCCGCTCGATCATGCACGGAAGAACATTTGCCTACTGCGATTCATGGGCTCCTGTTACTTCGCCTGGTAAAACCTCTGAAAACTGACTGAGCGGGGCCTGCGGCTTAAATTGTTTGAACCAAATTAAGCCGCAGGCTCCGCTCGATCATGCACGGAAGAACATTTGCCTACTGCGATTCATGGGCTCCTGTTACTTCGCCTGGTAAAACCTCTGAAAACTGACTGAGCGGGGCCTGCGGCTTAAATTGTTTCGAACCAAATTAAGCCGCAGGCTCCGCTCGATCATGCACGGAAGAACATTTGCCTACTGCGATTCATGGGCTCCTGTTACTTCGCCTGGTAAAACCTCTGAAAACTGACTGAGCGGGGCCTGCGGCTTAAATTGTTTGAACCAAATTAAGCCGCAGGCTCCGCTCGATCATGCACGGAAGAACATTTGCCTACTGCGATTCATGGGCTCCTGTTACTTCGCCTGGTAAAACCTCTGAACACTGACTGAGCGGGGCCTGCGGCTTAAATTGTTTCGAACCAAATTAAGCCGCAGGCTCCGCTCGATCATGCACGGAAGAACATTTGCCTACTGCGATTCATGGGCTCCTGTTACTTCGCCTGGTAAAACCTCTGAAAACTGACTGAGCGGGGCCTGCGGCTTAAATTGTTTGAACCAAATTAAGCCGCAGGCTCCGCTCGATCATGCACGGAAGAACATTTGCCTACTGCGATTCATGGGCTCCTGTTACTTCGCCTGGTAAAAGCTCTGAAAACTGACTGAGCGGGGCCTGCGGCTTAAATTGTTTCGAACCAAAATAAGCCGCAGGCTCCGCTCGATCATGCACGGAAGAACATTTGCCTACTGCGATTCATGGGCTCCTGTTACTTCGCCTGGTAAAACCTCTGAAAACTGACTGAGCGGGGCCTGCGGCTTAAATAGTTTGAACCAAATTAAGCCGCAGGCTCCGCTCGATCATGCACGGAAGAACATTTGCCTACTGCGATTCATGGGCTCCTGTTACTTCGCCTGGTAAAACCTCTGAAAACTGACTGAGCGGGGCCTGCGGCTTAAATTGTTTCGAACCAAATTAAGCCGCAGGCTCCGCTCGATCATGCACGGAAGAACATTTGCCTACTGCGATTCATGGGCTCCTGTTACTTCGCCTGGTAAAACCTCTGAAAACTGACTGAGCGGGGCCTGCGGCTTAAATTGTTACGAACCAAATTAAGCCGCAGGCTCCGCTCGATCATGCACGGAAGAACATTCGCCTACTGCGATTCATGGGCTCCTGTTACGTCGCCTGGTAAAACCTCTGAAAACTGACTGAGCGGGGCCTGCGGCTTAAATTGTTTCGAACCAAATTAAGCCGCAGGCTCCGCTCGATCATGCACGGAAGAACATTCGCCTACTGCGATTCATGGGCTCCTGTTACTTCGCCTGGTAAAACCTCTGAAAACTGACTGAGCGGGGCCTGCGGCTTAAATTGTTTCGAACCAAATTAAGCCGCAGGCTCCGCTCGATCATGCACGGAAGAACATTTGCCTACTGCGATTCATGGGCTGCTGTTACTTCGCCTGGTAAAACCTCTGAAAACTGACTGAGCGGGGCCTGCGGCTTAAATTGTTTCGAACCAAATTAAGCCGCAGGCTCCGCTCGATCATGCACGGAAGAACATTTGCCTACTGCGATTCATGGGCTGCTGTTACTTCGCCTTGTAAAACCTCTGAAAACTGACTGAGCGGGGCCTGCGTTTTAAATTGTTTCGAACCAAATTAAGCCGCAGGCTCCGCTCGATCATGCACGGAAGAACATTTGCCTACTGCGATTCATGGGCTCCTGTTACTTCGCCTGTTAAAACCTCTGAAAACTGACTGAGCGGGGCCTGCGGCTTAAATTGTTACGAACCAAATTAAGCCGCAGGCTCCGCTCGATCATGCACGGAAGAACATTCGCCTACTGCGATTCATGGGCTCCTGTTACTTCGCCTGGTAAAACCTCTGAAAACTGACTGAGCGGGGCCTGCGGCTTAAATTGTTTCGAACCAAATTAAGCCGCAGGCTCCGCTCGATCATGCACGGAAGAACATTTGCCTACTGCGATTCATGGGCTGCTGTTACTTCGCCTGGTAAAACCTCTGAAAACTGACTGAGCGGGGCCTGCGGCTTAAATTGTTTCGAACCAAATTAAGCCGCAGGCTCCGCTCGATCATGCACGGAAGAACATTCGCCTACTGCGATTCATGGGCTCCTGTTACTTCGCCTGGTAAAACCTCTGAAAACTGACTGAGCGGGGCCTGCGTTTTAAATTGTTACGAACCAAATTAAGCCGCAGGCTCCGCTCGATCATGCACGGAAGAACATTTGCCTACTGCGATTCATGGGCTCCTGTTACTTCGCCTGGTAAAACCTCTGAAAACTGACTGAGCGGGGCCTGCGGCTTAAATTGTTACGAACCAAATTAAGCCGCAGGCTCCGCTCGATCATGCACGGAAGAACATTCGCCTACTGCGATTCATGGGCTCCTGTTACTTCGCCTGGTAAAACCTCTGAAAACTGACTGAGCGGGGCCTGCGGCTTAAATTGTTTCGAACCAAATTAAGCCGCAGGCTCCGCTCGATCATGCACGGAAGAACATTTGCCTACTGCGATTCATGGGCTGCTGTTACTTCGCCTGGTAAAACCTCTGAAAACTGACTGAGCGGGGCCTGCGGCTTAAATTGTTTCGAACCAAATTAAGCCGCAGGCTCCGCTCGATCATGCACGGAAGAACATTTGCCTACTGCGATTCATGGGCTGCTGTTACTTCGCCTTGTAAAACCTCTGAAAACTGACTGAGCGGGGCCTGCGTTTTAAATTGTTTCGAACCAAATTAAGCCGCAGGCTCCGCTCGATCATGCACGGAAGAACATTTGCCTACTGCGATTCATGGGCTCCTGTTACTTCGCCTGTTAAAACCTCTGAAAACTGACTGAGCGGGGCCTGCGGCTTAAATTGTTTCGAACCAAAATAAGCCGCAGGCTCCACTCCTGATCATGCACGGAAGAACATTTGCCTACTGCGATTCATGGGCTGCTGTTACTTCGCCTGGTAAAACCTCTGAAAACTGACTGAGCGGGGCCTGCGGCTTAAATTGTTTCGAACCAAATTAAGCCGCAGGCTCCGCTCGATCATGCACGGAAGAACATTTGCCTACTGCGATTCATGGGCTGCTGTTACTTCGCCTGGTAAAACCTCTGAAAACTGACTGAGCGGGGCCTGCGTTTTAAATTGTTTCGAACCAAATTAAGCCGCAGGCTCCGCTCGATCATGCACGGAAGAACATTTGCCTACTGAGATTCATGGGCTCCTGTTACTTCGCCTGTTAAAACCTCTGAAAACTGACTGAGCGGGGCCTGCGGCTTAAATTGTTTCGAACCAAAATAAGCCGCAGGCTCCACTCCTGATCATGCACGGAAGAACATTTGCCTACTGCGATTCATGGGCTCCTGTTACTTCGCCTGGTAAAACCTCTGAAAACTGACTGAGCAGGGCCTGCGGCTTAAATTATTTCGAACCAAATTAAGCCGCAGGCTCCGCTCGATCATGCACGGAAGAACATTTGGCTACTGCGATTCATGGGCTCCTGTTACTTTGCCTGGTAAAACCTCTGAAAACTGACTGAGCAGGGCCTGCGGCTTAAATTGTTTCGAACCAAATTAAGCCGCAGGCTCCGCTCGATCATGCAAGGAAGAACATTTGCCTACTACGATTCATGGGCTCCTGTTACTTCGCCTGGTAAAACCTCTGAAAACTGACTGAGCGGGGCCTGCGGCTTAAATTGTTTCGAACCAAATTAAGCCGCAGGCTCCGCTCGATCATGCAAGGAAGAACATTTGCCTACTACGATTCATGGGCTCCTGTTACTTCGCCTGGTAAAACCTCTGAAAACTGACTGAGCGGGGCCTCCGGCTTAAATTGTTTCGAACCAAATTAAGCCGCAGGCTCCGCTCCTGATCATGCCGGGAAGAACATTTGGCTACTGCGATTCATGGGCTCCTGTTACTTCGCCTGGTAAAACCTCTGAAAACTGACTGAGCGGGGCCTGCGGCTTAAATTGTTTCGAACCAAATTAAGCCGCAGGCTCCGCTCGATCATGCAAGGAAGAACATTTGCCTACTACGATTCATGGGCTCCTGTTACTTCGCCTGGTAAAACCTCTGAAAACTGACTGAGCGGGGCCTGCGGCTTAAATTGTTTCGAACCAAATTAAGCCGCAGGCTCCGCTCGATCATGCAAGGAAGAACATTTGCCTACTACGATTCATGGGCTCCTGTTACTTCGCCTGGTAAAACCTCTGAAAACTGACTGAGCGGGGCCTCCGGCTTAAATTGTTTCGAACCAAATTAAGCCGCAGGCTCCGCTCCTGATCATGCCGGGAAGAACATTTGGCTACTGCGATTCATGGGCTCCTGTTACTTCGCCTGGTAAAACCTCTGAAAACTGACTGAGCGGGGCCTGCGGCTTAAATTGTTTCGAACCAAATTAAGCCGCAGGCTCCGCTCGATCATGCACGGAAGAACATTTGCCTACTGCGATTCATGGGCTCCTGTTACTTCGCCTGGTAAAACCTCTGAAAACTGACTGAGCAGGGCCTGCGGCTTAAATTGTTTCGAACCAAATTAAGCCGCAGGCTCCGCTCGATCATGCAAGGAAGAACATTTGCCTACTACGATTCATGGGCTCCTGTTACTTCGCCTGGTAAAACCTCTGAAAACTGACTGAGCGGGGCCTCCGGCTTAAATTGTTTCGAACCAAATTAAGCCGCAGGCTCCGCTCCTGATCATGCAGGGAAGAACATTTGGCTACTGCGATTCATGGGCTCCTGTTACTTCGCCTGGTAAAACCTCTGAAAACTGACTGAGCGGGGCCTCCGGCTTAAATTGTTTCGAGCCAAATTAAGCCGCAGGCTCCGCTCCTGATCATGCACGGAAGAACATTTGCCTACTGCGATTCATGGGCTCCTGTTACTTTGCCTGGTAAAACCTCTGAAAACTGACTGAGCAGGGCCTGCGGCTTAAATTGTTTCGAACCAAATTAAGCCGCAGGCTCCGCTCGATCATGCAAGGAAGAACATTTGCCTACTACGATTCATGGGCTCCTGTTACTTCGCCTGGTAAAACCTCTGAAAACTGACTGAGCGGGGCCTCCGGCTTAAATTGTTTCGAACCAAATTAAGCCGCAGGCTCCACTCCTGATCATGCACGGAAGAACATTTGCCTACTGCGATTCATGGGCTCCTGTTACTTCGCCTGGTAAAACCTCTGAAAACTGACTGAGCGGGGCCTCCGGCTTAAATTGTTTCGAGCCAAATTAAGCCGCAGGCTCCACTCCTGATCATGCACGGAAGAACATTTGCCTACTGCGATTCATGGGCTCCTGTTACTTCGCCTGGTAAAACCTCTGAAAACTGACTGAGCAGGGCCTGCGGCTTAAATTGTTTCGAACCAAATTAAGCCGCAGGCTCCGCTCGATCATGCAAGGAAGAACATTTGCCTACTACGATTCATGGGCTCCTGTTACTTCGCCTGGTAAAACCTCTGAAAACTGACTGAGCGGGGCCTCCGGCTTAAATTGTTTCGAACCAAATTAAGCCGCAGGCTCCGCTCCTGATCATGCAGGGAAGAACATTTGGCTACTGCGATTCATGGGCTCCTGTTACTTCGCCTGGTAAAACCTCTGAAAACTGACTGAGCGGGGCCTCCGGCTTAAATTGTTTCGAGCCAAATTAAGCCGCAGGCTCCGCTCCTGATCATGCACGGAAGAACATTTGCCTACTGCGATTCATGGGCTCCTGTTACTTTGCCTGGTAAAACCTCTGAAAACTGACTGAGCAGGGCCTGCGGCTTAAATTGTTTCGAACCAAATTAAGCCGCAGGCTCCGCTCGATCATGCAAGGAAGAACATTTGCCTACTACGATTCATGGGCTCCTGTTACTTCGCCTGGTAAAACCTCTGAAAACTGACTGAGCGGGGCCTGCGGCTTAAATTGTTTCGAACCAAAATAAGCCGCAGGCTCCGCTCGATCATGCAAGGAAGAACATTTGCCTACTGCGATTCATGGGCTCCTGTTACTTCGCCTGGTAAAACCTCTGAAAACTGACTGAGCGGAGCCTGCGGCTTAAATTGTTTCGAACCAAAATAAGCCGCAGGCTCCGCTCGATCATGCACGGAAGAACATTTGCCTACTACGATTCATGGGCTCCTGTTACTTCGCCTGGTAAAACCTCTGAGAACTGACTGAGCGGGGCCTGCGGCTTAAATTGTTTCGAACCAAATTAAGCCGCAGGCTCCGCTCGATCATGCACGGAAGAACATTTGTCTACTGCGATTCATGGGCTCCTGTTACTTCGCCTGGTAAAACCTCTGAAAACTGACTGAGCGGGGCCTGCGGCTTAAATTGTTTCGAACCAAATTAAGCCGCAGGCTCCGCTCGATCATGCAAGGAAGAACATTTGCCTATTACAATTCATGGGCTCCTGTTACTTCGCCTGGTAAAACCTCTGAAAACTGACTGAGCGGGGCCTCCGGCTTAAATTGTTTCGAACCAAATTAAGCCGCAGGCTCCGCTCCTGATCATGCACGGAAGATCATTTGCCTACTGCGATTCATGGGCTCCTGTTACTTTGCCTGGTAAAACCTCTGAAAACTGACTGAGCGGGGCCTGCGGCTTAAATTGTTTGAACCAAATTAAGCCGCAGGCTCCGCTCGATCATGCACGGAAGAACATTTGCCTACTGCGATTCATGGGCTCCTGTTACTTCGCCTGGTAAAACCTCTGAAAACTGACTGAGCGGGGCCTGCGGCTTAAATTGTTTGAACCAAATTAAGCCGCAGGCTCCGCTCGATCATGCACGGAAGAACATTTGCCTACTGCGATGCATGGGCTCCTGTTACTTCGCCTGGTAAAACCTCTGAAAACTGACTGAGCGGGGCCTGCGGCTTAAATTGTTTGAACCAAATTAAGCCGCAGGCTCCGCTCGATCATGCACGGAAGAACATTTGCCTACTGCGATTCATGGGCTCCTGTTACTTCGCCTGGTAAAACCTCCGAAAACTGACTGAGCGGGGCCTGCGGCTTAAATTGTTTGAACCAAATTAAGCCGCAGGCTCCGCTCGATCATGCACGGAAGAACATTTGCCTACTGCGATTCATGGGCTCCTGTTACTTCGCCTGGTAAAACCTCTGAAAACTGACTTAGCGGGGCCTGCGGCTTAAATTGTTTCGAACCAAAATAAGCCGCAGGCTCCGCTCGATCATGCACGGAAGAACATTTGCCTACTGCGATTCATGGGCTCCTGTTACTTCGCCTGGTAAAACCTCTGAAAACTGACTGAGCGGGGCCTGCGGCTTAAATTGTTTCGAACCAAAATAAGCCGCAGGCTCCGCTCGATCATGCACGGAAGAACATTTGCCTACTGCGATTCATGGGCTCCTGTTACTTCGCCTGGTAAAACCTCTGAAAACTGACTTAGCGGGGCCTGCGGCTTAAATTGTTTCGAACCAAAATAAGCCGCAGGCTCCGCTCGATCATGCACGGAAGAACATTTGCCTACTGCGATTCATGGGCTCCTGTTACTTCGCCTGGTAAAACCTCTGAAAACTGACTGAGCGGGGCCTGCGGCTTAAATTGTTTCGAACCAAATTAAGCCGCAGGCTCCGCTCCTGATCATGCAGGGAAGAACATTTGGCTACTGCGATTCATGGGCTCCTGTTACTTCGCCTGGTAAAACCTCTGAAAACTGACTGAGCGGGGCCTGCGGCTTAAATTGTTTCGAACCAAATTAAGCCGCAGGCTCCGCTCGATCATGCAAGGAAGAACATTTGCCTATTACGATTCATGGGCTCCTGTTACTTCGCCTGGTAAAACCTCTGAAAACTGACTGAGCGGGGCCTCCGGCTTAAATTGTTTCGAACCAAATTAAGCCGCAGGCTCCGCTCCTGATCATGCACGGAAGATCATTTGCCTACTGCGATTCATGGGCTCCTGTTACTTTGCCTGGTAAAACCTCTGAAAACTGACTGAGCGGGGCCTGCGGCTTAAATTGTTTCGAACCAAATTAAGCCGCAGGCTCCGCTCGATCATGCACGGAAGAACATTTGCCTACTGCGATTCATGGACTCCTGTTACTTCGCCTGGTAAAACCTCTGAAAACTGACTGAGCGGGGCCTGCGGCTTAAATTGTTTCGAACCAAATTAAGCCGCAGGCTCCGCTCGATCATGCACGGAAGAACATTTGCCTACTACGATTCATGGGCTCCTGTTACTTCGCCTGGTAAAACCTCTGAGAACTGACTGAGCGGGGCCTGCGGCTTAAATTGTTTCGAACCAAATTAAGCCGCAGGCTCCGCTCCTGATCATGCAGGGAAGAACATTTGGCTACTGCGATTCATGGGCTCCTGTTACT